>JBAJNP010002085.1:0-51886 GCA_036877545.1 Yasuhikotakia modesta | reverse complement strand
GGCTTTGTCGACAGACACCAACAGATCAGTTAGAAAATCCGCAAATTCCTTTAAAAACTCAGAGCAGGAGCCAGGGGGTCTGTACACAGTAACCAATGCAAACAAGAGCGAGGGTTTTTTAATACTATCTGGTAGTATAACTTTGAGCTGCAGTAGTTCAAAGGAGGTGAAACGATGAACTGTAGTTTGCGATACACTCAGAAAATCATTATAGATAATTGCGACGCCACCTCCACGACCTGCCAGACGCGGCTCGGCTAGTGGACACTAGATCAGTCACTGGGCGCTACCACTGTGCAGGAAGCATATGCAGCAACTGGCCGAGGTCGCAAAGATCTGTGACCTCGGCCAGTCGAGCAGTGGCTTTGACTTGTCTTGGCTGGGGAACAGTGGCCGTGACTTGACAGTGCTGAGAAACAGTGGTGGCCGTGACTTTACATGGCTGAGGAACAGTGGCCGAGACTTGACAGGGCTGTGGAGCAGCGGCGGCTGTGACATGACTTGACTCAGGAGGAACAGCGGTGGCTGTGATGTGACTTGACTCAGGAGGAACAGCGGTGGCTGTGACATGACTTGACTAAGGTGGAAAAGCGGCAGCTGTGACGTGACAGATCCAAGCCAAGCTACTTGACTCAGGAGGAACAGCGGCGGCTGTGACGTGACTTGACTCAAGAATAACAGTGGTGGCTGCAACTTGACTTGACGCAAGAAGGACAGTGACAGCTGAGGCTTGACTTGACACAGGAAGGACAGCGACAGCTGAGACTTGACTTGATGCAAGAAGGATAGCTGGAGCTTGACTTGACTCAAGATTGACAGCTGTAACTCAACTTGACTCAGGGACGACAGCTGTAGCTTGGCTTGGATCTGGGATGACAGCTGTAGTTTGGCTTGGCTCTGGAACGACAGCTGCAGCTTGGCTTGACTCTGGAGGAATGACAGCTGTACCTGGACTTGACTCTGGAGGAATGACAGCTGTACCTGGACTTGAATCTGGAGAAACGACACCTGTACCTGGACTTGAATCTGGAGGAATGACAGCTGTATCTAGACTTGACTCTGGAGGAACAACAGCTGGTCCTGGACTTGACTCTGGTGGAATGACAGCTGTACCTGGACTTGACACTGGGGTGACAGCAGCATCCGGCCTTGACTCTGGGGTGACAGCAGCATCCGGCCTTGACTCTGAGGTGACAGCAGCATCCGGCCTTGACTCTGAGGTGACAGCAGCATCCGGCCTTGACTTTACTTTAGGCTCCGTTACGGCGGCCATCTTGTCAGATGCAAGCTCCGTAGTGGTGGCCATCTTGTCAGATGCAGGCTCTGTAGTGGTGGCCATCTTGTCAGATGCAGGCTCTGTAGCGGCGACCATCTTGTCAGATGCAGGCTCTGTAGCGGCGGCCATCTTGTCAGATGCAGGCTCATCATGTCAACCACACCCATGGGGAAAGATGATCCCTCACACCGCAAAGCAAAGGCCATTATATGAGCTAGAGATATCTGTGGGCATTCAAAGCACACACGAGTCTTAAGTGGTTCATTGAGTCCCTTACGAAATATAGCCATCTTCAACTTTTCATCTTCAAACAGCAAACAAGAGGCCAGGAAACAGAATTTTTGCACATATGCCTCTATTGACATACCTTCCTGCTTTAGATGACACAGTTGTGAAAATGGGTCCTCAGAAAACCCGCAGGATCCTGGTTTGGCGATGTGTTCTGTCATGAAGGGAGTAAGAATGGAGACGGGAGGTGGATCCATGTGCAGGGTTTTATTTTTGCGAGGCATAGTCAAGGCAGGCAGGGTCAAACATCAGCAAACAGGTTTATAGAGGCAAACACAAAACTCGGAAATCCAAAGACAATAGCAAGGTTCAGGGCAGGCAGCAATAAACCAAAAACCATAAAACAACCCAAAGTCCAAAACCAAGAATAAGCCAAAACATGGGGAACACAGGGAACAGAGAAAACACACTGAAAGGGCAAAACAACACATCGCCACTTCCTGTTTGGTTGCTTTATAACCACTAAGTTGCATGAGAGGAAGCAGAGGCAGCAAATGCACACAGTTAGGGGGAAAGAGCTCCCCCTGCTGGCCTGGCATTACAAGGATGAACATTACATAATGGAAACAATTTAAAACAAACAGAACTCTAAGTCAAGCTAAATGTCAGCAAGCCAATATCCTGTTAAAGCTGGGAGCTTATAATAGTACTTATAATACGTAATCAATTTTTTAATTAATTTAAAAACTGTTGTGACAAGCATCAGACACTGAGGACAAACAAAAATTGTGACAGACATAATGTTACTAATCGGAGCTAAAGCTAAAAGGGAGCAAAAATTTAAATCTAACTGAGCTGGGGAAAGGTAAATAGATAATAGGAAGTTTAATAAAGACATCCATCACATTCCTATTGCTTTTGGGTGATCCAGGTTATGGTTGTAATCTTAGATTGTCTCAAAGGTTGTACCATTCCAGAGGAACTCTTAGATACTGAGGAGCAAAACAACTTGGGGCCTGAAATTTTGCACACACATCATAGTGGTCTGACCTGGGCATGAGCAGAAGCTCAGACATGGTCATGATGAGGTTCTTTGTAGTGCCTCAAATTGATGAAGTTAGTTTTGCATTGACCTGTATGTTTGACATAGATGTAGCAATTGTGAGTCACATTTGTCATGCAGAAATAAGTGTCACTAAAAACATAGTTTAAAAGAGTACTCTGAAACCCATGGTGAGACAATAAATTATGGCAAAAATGGAAACAGGAAGTGTCTTCTATCTTCTGTGTGTGGATTACTGTGAGTGGATTACATCAAAGTGGGGAAAAATGTCTCATGTTGTGGGCTGAGGTGGCTCATTGTGAGTGCAGTGAGGGTGATATTGTGTCATAGTGTCACAATCATAGTGTCACCAATGCTAGCACTTATAAAGAATTAGGACAGACCAAACAGAATTGGGTCTTGCCTGCTGTCAGTTTCCAACAAAAGGAAAAGATGGAACGTCCATTTTTTAAACCAGACTGTGAAATGTCAAGTATGATGTTCTGTGAGAGCTAGGAAAGAGCTTACTAAAGACAACCTTTTCAAGCTTGTGAGTTCAGGCATTAGTGGTGGAAAATTTTCTTGCAGGGGATAGGTTATTTAAAACAGAGTGCATAATTTAGATCTAATTTTAGCAATCAATATCTTTTGTTTTTTTACTGTTATGTCCTAAAGGTATGGGAATTTCAACCAAGTGAAATCTGTCAGTATGAAATTAGGCTAAATCTATAGAGAGCCCCCATTTTTTATGATGCTTTTAATGACATTATGTTTTATATTAATAGGAAGCCAAAATGACATTTCCCCAAAACTCCAATTATAAATCTGCTACTGTTACTTATAAGCTTACTGTTGTGAATCGGAATAAGGTTAGGGAGTGCATTTTTAACACTGATTTATTGTGTACCACATTTTAATAATTAAAAAAAGTAAAAGATTGCAGCTTTAATATTCTGGTTCACAATTCTGATTACATATTTCTAAAACAATAATTACATCTGACAATTAATAATTAATAAGCTGATAATAATACAGGTAAAACATAAAACATCAATGTAACTTGGAAAAATTGGATATACATACAATAATTTATATTTCCATTTTGCCTTCCCAAGTTAATATACATGACCAAAAGGTTTTTATTGTCTGTCACAATGTGAATAAAATCACATGAGAGTGAATCTCTCACATTCTTTTGGGTTGTACACATCAGGTCATTTGCTCTGCTATGGTTTGCTGTAATCCCCGGAAGCCTAGTATTGCATCTGGATTTGAATTGACCATATGCGTGGTTACTTTGTTTTTTTATCGATTGCATGTCTAGTAAACTATCAGTTTACTAGTGAAATAGCCTAAGTTAAATTAATGAAATATAACTACTAATTGTGTGTCCGTTATCTCTCTCAGGCACCATAAAACCAAATTCGGTGAAGGAAAACGTTAATTTGGAAACTTAATTAACTGTGTTTTTCTCCTATATTTTTCTTAACAGGACACTGATAATCCTTCAGTGTATGAAGAATCCTAGATGGGCATCTTGTCAGAAATGTTACAGCAGTCTATTAAGGAGCCATTTCTAGAGTATTACTAACTGGGCAGTTACCAAAGACTGTTACTACATTATGCAATTTTTGATGTATAATCTGTTTAATGCTTTTGGTTTAATTTACATTTATTAATTTTGCAGACAGTTTTATCCACAATAACATGTTATTAAATCGTATATTTTGCCATAAGATCCAACAATAAGACTAGTCTACAAAGCTACATTTACAATTTATAAATGCATCTGACAATATGTACAGTATAAAATATATATAAAATGTATGGTAAATTAGACTGCATGAAACTGCTTTATTTTTTATTTATGAATTTATCAACTTACTGATAAATATGTTTTTGTCCAATTTTCATTTTGGGTAACAAAATTAACACAAAATTAATTAAGCAAACGTTTGTGTCAGATTGTATTTTTGTTGTACTTTATTATTGCTGAACTAAAAGTCCAACATAATATACTTTGCTTTCTATTTTGTATGTTTGGTTTCACCAATGCCCAGGTTTACCTAGAAAAGTCATGCATAAAAGATTTTAAACTTTTAGGTATATTTTTATGCAAACAGAGGTTTGGCAGACCACTCACTGATGTTTCACTTATCTAAACACCTAGAAAATGATAGCACAAAACCCCACTTTGAAGGTATTCCTAAATTTATTTTATTTGTAAAGTGTACACCTATACTTGTACTAGCTACTAAGTTTTACAGAAGAATGACACTAAACTCAACATTACGTTTGTCAAACTCACAAATTCACGACACCCTGAAACTTGTTCTGCCTGCAGACCCTCGGCCACTTCTTTATGACGTCACAGGCGCTCAACATAGAAACGTCTCACTTTGTCTGACAGTGGTCGCAGAGGCTGAACAAACATGGATTATGAGGGAGCTGTGAGTAGTTCACGTAGAAAAGCGAAAAGAAATCAATATCTGCTGCTCGGTACAGCTGCGGTTCTCGCGTTTGCGGTTATTTTGATTGTTGTGTTTGTATGCACGCTAAAAACCGAACATGGCCTTAGGGAAACTGTTTTGGGCCGATGCCGGAGTTATGTGAACGCCAGCACAACTGCTTCGAGGTGAAGTATTCATTCATATGGTGTAAGAAAGTAATTTATCCGATGCAAACCTAATGACCCGCTATTTATGTGATTATGATTGTGAGAAATGCATATAAAATCTTAAATTATCAACAGCTATTGTTTTTTTTAGATATAAATTAACTTTCTATTGCAGAAACTAAATATACCTTGACACTTTAGATGCACAGCCGCAATTTACGCAATTTAATTTGTTGCTATTATGACTTTTATCATACATGCATGTTTCTAAATATTACTAGAGAAAATTGTAAATATTTTTGAGAAACAATTCTGTTTAACTATAAAGAACATGCTGATGTTCTTTATTGCTTAGACCCATGATTTAATTACGTGTGTATGTGTTAGTGGCCCCAGGGCAGTATAAACAAACTCTTGATTACAATGTAATCAAGGTCTTTAAGATTAATTTACAATTATAGCAGGTGTGTCCCATGCCCTGCACATTTTGGACAATTTTGAAAAATGCTTGGTGATTGTTTAGTTTAGGTTTGTTTAGTTTAGTTCATGTTTTTTAATTCCACAAATTATTTTATACCCGCATTATTTGTTCCTTTGTCATGGTAATAAAGAAATTAATTACTTAAATACAAATTAATTTATGTACGTTTACCATCTTAAAATTGTGGCAAATTCAAGCATGGTAAAGTTGTACTGCTTTAGGCATGCAGCATCAGCTTTACACAGCAGTGGCGGTTCGGCTCCTTGACTTTATGGGCTTGTTTACACTTGCCATAAACATTCAATCTGTGCATGAGTGTTATCCACAAACACATCGAAAATACAAGTTTAAGCACCTTTGTGTTTGGGTTGTTGCCCAAACTGTATGTTACAGAGGTGGTCGTGGACATGTGAATCACAATCTAGCCATTGTGAAACCCTGCCCACTATCTAACCCTATTTCCACTCCTTTCTCTGAAGACTATTAGAAATTACATCATCTGTCAAGTGTATTATTTGCAACCCTCACATTCTTCTCATTTTACAAGACAAAACGTCTCATCTTACTTCAACTTACTACTACTTGATCTTAATCAAACCAGCAACCTTCTGGATATTAGTCTGTCTTTTTAACCAGTATGTCACAGCTACTGCCACTTAAAAGAGAGATATTTATCCTTATCTTTAACTTATCTTATTAAGATATTGAGATATAGAAGGCACTTGACTTAGACAGGTGTAAATGTGCCTTGTCCTTATTAGATGATAGTCTTGTTTAATAGTTTCGTTTTAACAGGACACCTAGGACTCTAGGACACCTAGAGTCAAAATCTGTTTTTTTCTTGTCTTGTCAAAAAACAACTTTTTGCTACCAGCAAACTTTTCATCACCTCCCCAGCTAAAGAAATGGACGTGATGCTTGACTACTATTTTTTATCAGATTCCCATAACATTTAACAGATTATTACTTCTGCTCATCAAGCTTAACAAGCATTGCAAGCTGTATTACATTGTTAGACGTTTTTAATTGTTAAAATTAGAACCCATTCATTTTGATCTGTGTACAGGTTGCATTGGCACTGTAAACAAACGTTAGCAACATACATAGGTCCAAAACAAATTTTCATTACTTTCAGTATTTAACATTTAATTTAATGTTCCCAAAATGTAATTAAATATTGACAAAATGTTTTAAAAAATTGTTAAAATATAGTAAATTACATTACAGTAAACATCTTAAATGAAACAGGTCTACACATTGGTAAACAGGTTACTGATCTGCCACTTTTTCATTTCTTTCAGCTTTCTTTTGTAAAGACTTTCAATTGCAAAAAGCTACGTAACAGTATGTGATGCGCAATGTTGGCTAGTTGAAAGTGAAAGTGACGTGTTTGTCAGTTACGGTTGCCCATAACCGAAATGTGACCTCTGCATTTAACCCATCCATGTGAGGAGTGAACACACACTGCAAGTCGTGAACACACACACACACCCGGAGCAGTGGGCAGCTATCCCTGCAGTGCCCGGGGAGCAATCGGGGGTTAGGTGCCTTGCTCAAGGGCACTTCAGTTGCTATCTGCCGGTGCTGGAATTGAACCAGCAACCTACTGATTACAAGCCCAACTCCTTAATTAGTAGACCACAACTGCCCCCAAGTTAATGATCAATCGGGGAGATAAAAAAAGCAACTAAATTACAGTATTTCTGTAACTGAATTACAGAAAAAAACAAATCGCTTTGGATAAAAGCATCTGCCAAATGAATAAAAATGTAAATGTAAACTTGATTTTGTAGTTGTTCTTTTTATGTCACATCTTTCTAAATGAATCTAATTAGATCAAATGAACTATGAACTAATCTCTGAAATTACATAATATGGATTTACCTCGCAAAATAATGGTTGAAAATGGTTGATTTTTTTTTTCCTGAGTGGTCCGAAAACACTAGTTTTGAGGCAACTTAAAGTGTGACCCCTTGACACACCATGAATGTGGTTGGACTTAACTCCATAATGACAAATGGGATTGGTGTTTAGCAAGTACTGACATGTTAGTAAGAAGTTGTCAGATTTTATAAAATAAGTAACACAAAGTGTAAGTATATTTAGTATAAGTGAAGTATAAGTATAAAGTATAAGTAAGTATATTTGAAGTCAAAGCTATTTACTGTTATCTCAGCCATATAGTGGCTGTTATCTCAGTCAATACATAGTGAAAATAAAATACATAGTTACATACATAGTGAAATAAAACATTGTTACTGCAGGACTAAGGTGCTACAGTACAAAACAACACAACACTAAAATGTATGACACAAAACAAGAGTGTACAGGGTATATACCAAAAATTACATATACATAAAGTACCACCAACCAGACAGCACATTACATCACAAGACAGTAACATAGACCAATAAACAGTTTTGAATCAAAGTGATTTCTGTGATTTGTGAGGTAACAACAGTTCAAACATTCAATAGTGCAGATATTAAAATATAATAAAGGTTGTGCAAAGGTGGTGATGTAGTATACAAAGAGTTATGTTGTGTTTAACAACCTGATGGCATGGGGAAAAAACTGTTACAATGTCTGGTCATAAGGGACTGAATGCTTCTGTACTGTTTACCAGATGGAAAGAGGGTGTGTGAGGGGGGTGTGGGGTCATCCACCATGCTGGTAGCTTTGCAGATGCAGCGTGATATGTAAATGTCTGTGATAAAGGGAAGATGCACAATGCAATGCAGCTGTACAAATGACAGTGAACACATCCAGGGATGGATACAGAAATGTGAAATATGAATATTATATGGAGTAATTGACATACGCAGGTAACTGTAAAATATGGAATTTCTAGACAGTATTCAAGACAGTATTCAGTATTCTGTGTAGGTCAACTGGTAGAGCTTGTGGGTTTGATCCCAGGGAGTGATGATAAAAATGTATGCGTTGAATTCACTGTAAGTTGCTTTGGATAAAAGCGTCTACCAAATGATTAATTTGAAACCAGGCAGATGATTAATGAGGAAAATATAGATTGAAGAGCAAAGCTTTAATCTTAGATGATCTAAGATGTTTAATTTTAAAATGATCTGCTGGAGAAGCTACGCAATCTCTGCGTGCTGCAAGGACCAGGCCTTCAGACCTCGGAATCGCCAGCCACCAGTGGCTGGGGGAGGGGACGTCGCAAGCGGTGCATGAGAAAACGGAAGCATGGCAAGAGGGCGAGGGTCCATGCTAGGCTAAAAACAAACCCTAGCTGGCCGTCACTCCGTCCATCCTACTCTCCAATGTTTGCTCTCTGTACAATAAACTGGATTACATCCGACTCCTACAAACTACACGGCGTGAGTTTAGAGACTGCTTTGTCTTTGTTTTCATGGAGACATGGCTCAGTGAAAGAGTTCCAGATGCCGCCATTCAGCTAGATGGGCTAACTACGTTTCGTGCCGACAGAAACACAGCTCTGTGCGGTAACACAGCTCTTGTGTGTTTACATCAACACGGAATGGTGCATCAACTCAGTGCTAGGTTCTTGTTACTGCTCATCGCTATTGGAGTTTGTGACTGTTAGATGCAGACCTTTTTATTTACCACGGGAATTCACTACCGTGCTTCTCATTGGTGCTTACATTCCACCCAGGGCAAATGCCGGTGATGCGCTCTGTGAACTGTATGGGGCTATTAGCGAACGCTAACCCCGATGGACTGTTTATTGTTGCTGGAGATTTCAATCATGCAAATCTTGCAAGTCAGTGCTCCCTAAATTCCATCAGCATGTGGACTTTGCAACAAGGGGGAAAAACACGCTGGATGTCTTGTATACAAACATTGCCCGCGTGTATCAGGTGGAGCCCCGCCCCCACCTCGGCTACTCAGACCACATCAGACTGCTCGTCAGATGATCGAAACCAGTTGTGAAGCAGGTGAAAACCTGGCCGGCAGGAGCCATCTCTGCTCTTCAGGACTGTTTTAAGCACACTGACTGCAACTGATGGCAACTCCACTAACCTGGAGGAATATTCGTCATCAGTGACCAGCTATATCAGCAAGTGCATTGATGACGGCACCACTTCTAAGACCATCACTACACTCTCCAACAAGAAGCTGTGGATGACTGCAGAGGTGTGTGCACTATTGAGAACCAGAGACTCCGCCTTCAGGGCAGGCAACAAAGCGGCCCTATGAACTGCAAAGGCCAAACTGTCCCAGGAGAGGCTCGTCTTGAGGCACATTAAGACCCTGCTGTCACCCTCACTGGACCCCCTGCAATTCGCCTACCGCCCAAACCGCTCAACAGAGGATGCCATAAATACAACCATTCATCTGGCTCTCACCCCCCATGGACAACAAAAAAACTTATGTTCGAATGCTGTTTATAGACTTCAGTTCATCATTCAACACCATCATCCCTCAACACCTGACTGAAAAGCTGAACCTGCTGGGCCTGAACACTTCCCTCTGCATCTGGATCCTGGACTTCCTGACGAGGAGACCTCAGTCAGTCCGGATCGGGAACAACATCTCCAGCAGCTGCAATCTGAGCAGCTGCATCACTGCCTGGTGTGAGAACTGCACCATCTCGGACCGCAAGACCCTGCAGCGGACAGTAAGAACAGCTGAAAAGATCATCGGGGTCTCTCTCCCCTTTATTATGGAAATTTACACCTCACACTGCATCCGGAAAGCCACTAGCATTGTGGGTGACCCCACATACCCCTCCCAGTCACTTTTCACCCTCCTGCCACCTGGTAAACAGTACCGAAGCATTTGGTCCCTCACTACCAGACTTTGCAATAGCTTTTTCCCACAAGCCATAAGACTCTTTAACATATAATAACGGACTATAAACTGCACTACTGCCACTGGGCTGTTTTTTATTATTTATAAGCATTGCACATTTCACTTTACACAACTCACTGCATTACTTTTTTGGTCTGCGTTATTTTGTTTTGTAATGTCTGCTGCACTTTGTGTAATTTGTTTTGATATTGATTGTATTGTGACTATGTACTATTACTACGACTGTTTTGTCCTGTGCTGACCATTTTCACTCCGTGCACTTTATGTATAAATTGTGTTTTTGTATATACAGTACATTGTAGATTTGTTTAGCTTGGTCTGTGTTGTTACTTGCATTGTATGGTTTACTTTCTTGTTTTTTGTACTGTGTTGTATGTTAGCACCTTGGTCCTGGGGTAACATTGTTTCATTTCACTATGTACTTGTGTATATAGCTGAAATGACAATAAACTCCACTTTGACTGTTATCACACCAGTGCTTGACTCCATGTAGAGCCTGGGTCTCTTGAAGATCCACCAGTAGCTGGATCCACTTAGAGGCTGGCAGATCTAAAACTCCCCTGGGAGGAAGCCCCAACAAAATAACAGACAATAATTATTGTAGCTGCTGTTCATAATCCTTCAAGTCAGAAAACAAATATTTTATATTTAGCGTGTCTGAGCCCCGAACAGCATCCGGAAGATTATTCCACAGATTTGGAGAGCAAATAATATTTAATGGATAAAAGCACAGAGCAACCCATACTTGCAATATTGCTGTTTATTTAAATGCCTGCTTTCAAAAAGCATTTTATAAAATTTAACACAGAAATTTACACCTACACAGTAAATATTACACAGTAACACTATTTAAAAAAATTGCATGTCTCTACTGTGAAAACTTTGCCTATTGTGACACCTAGACAGCAGAGGGAGCCCAAGCCCCGTGATTGACTGTCTGTCTGCTTCCTCTGTGGTAACTTCCTGTTTGCTGGCTAGCTAGCCAGCTTTCAGACAGCTAGCAAGTCAGCTAGCCAGCAAACAGAAAGTTGCGATGTATTGTATTGCCTTCCCTGTGTTTCCTTGTGTTTTGGCTCTTTATGTTTTTTTGGATTTGGACTGTTCTTTGGATTTGATGTTTTGCTGCCTGCCTCGACCCTGCCTTGTATTATTGGATTATTGAGTATTGGATTGCCTATGTTGTTCCCTGTCTGCCTGTTTTTGCATGTCTGGAATATGCCTCGTTTCAATAAAATGAACAAAACCCTGAACATGGGTCTGCCTCCCGTCTCCCTGTACACCCTGTTCATGACACCTATTCACATGGATAAGAGTTTAGCCAGAAGTTGGTATGAACATAGGGCTAAACTAAAAGAAATTGTTTATTAGTGCATTATTAGTATCTACACAAATTAAATGTAAAGTGCCTTAGTGTAAGATCAGTCCAGAGTAATAAATGCAGAAATTAAGGTACTTCCAACAAAACTACCTTGTGTAAGTAACAGGTGTGTTTGCACTTTTCAGTGGTAATGACTGTGAACATATATTGGGAGCATTTGAACAAGCGTACATAGGCAAGGACCCATGCCATGTCCCTCCTGAAGCTTACAACCCTTTGATAAATTCAGTTCAACAAAAAATACCTTGCAATAAAGTGAGTGACACATTTACATATACACTTGAACACATGATTGCGTGTAGTGACAACCATCATTTATACAGAACCTGTTCTGGAGTGGAACAAAGCATATGGTCCATGCATTTACGAAAGGCCGGGATTGTTTGAAGACTTTAGAGGATACGTTGGTGGGCTTTATGTTTGATGGACTTACCTGGTGCAGCAAAAATGGAAGTAAAGGTTAGGTTTACAACCCTTATAATCCATGCTTTTTAAATTGACAGCAGATAATGCATAATTTATCTAATTTTTTAATAAATGCCACTGACTTTGTCCCGGTTATTTTTCTGTCATCAGAAACATTCATCACAGGTTGCCCTGGTTGGATAGAATGCGTCAACAATCCAGTCCGCTCTTTTTGGAGTAGAGCTTCTGCTAATGTAAGTTTATGTATAAAAATTTCTGTCATAACAATGGGAATTGGAAATGTTTTTAAAGGGGCAAAATCATTTTTTCCTTGTCAGAAAATGGCAGTATTTTTACCTTAAAGAGCATAAGAAAAGTTCTAGACATTTTGAGCCACTCCATTGAATTTAAATGTGTTTTAAAAATGTCTAAAAATGCCAGAAAATGTCTTGATCTGGACAAGGGATTATGACGTCATAAGTGTCTCACTCCCCCCTTCTCATTAAAATAATTTGCATACATCCAGCCCTCTAGCCTCTGCTACGGTTATTACAGCAGCGACATTGTGACGTTTAAGTCACAAAATGGAGAGTAACATTAGTAGGTGTGCTGCTCTTCCTGGCTGTTCAAGCGGTGGGCAAACTTTTCATCACCACCCTACTGAAAGAAATTGCCATGATGCATGGCTATTTTAAATTGGATTCCCTCGGCATTCAACCAGAGATTATTATTTTGCTCTGCTTATTTCATATCGGACAATTTTACAAACCCGCAGCTTCTCTCAGCATTTGATGCTACCACATCAAGTTTAAGAATCATTGCAAGCTGTAAGTATTATGTTGTTGGATTAGATTTTTTTTAGAACATATTCATTTTAATGTATGACTAGCGATGACACTGTAAATAAATGTTAGCAACATCCATAGATTTAGCACAGATAATGATCTAAAAAGAGAATGAAACACTTTTGGACCAGCAACCTACTGATTACAAGCCCGACTCTAAAACTAACTCTTAACTAGTAGACCACAACTTCCCACAATCCACAACTTCGCCACAGTTTTGCTTGACTAATCAAATTTGTTATGGCAATGTATACTTCCTTTCTTTTTTCTCAGTAGCCAAAGTTGCCAAGACAAATTCCTTCTGTGTGTAAACACACTTGGCAATAAAGCTCTTTCTGATTCTGATTTTTCAGCTTTGTTTCAGTTTTTGCTTTGTATTTGGCAACCAATTGTGAGTTTCAACCAAATGTGGATTAGTCTAATTACACACTGCTAGTCAATGGGTCATCTCGGGCCTACCTTTCCCTTCCTCTGAGTCACAAACAGCCATGGTATATGTTAAAATAAATATAAAAATTATATATTTTTTAATTTGTCTTTGAGTGTTGTTCATTATGGCAGTGACCTATATGGCTTAGGTATAGCACAGCATATATTATACCTATATGCACAGCATATACCTATATGCACAGCATTCAATAATGAATAATGATAAACCCAATTATGCTGCCATGCTCAGGGACGGATTATGGACCGTGCCAGCGAGGCCACAGCCCAGGGGCCCTTGGAGTGCAGGGGGCCCGTGGGGTCCCTACCCCAAAACAATTTGCAACGCTTATCAACAATGTATTTTCGTTTGTCTATTTTAGAGGGCCTGCATTCTTTGATCCTCTGCCTACAAGGGCCGCTGCCCTGACCCTATAGGGAGGGCGTTTGACTGCCAAGGGCACTTGAATTGTGGTGGTTGTGGTGGTGGTGGTGGGGCGGGGTCTTTCAGGGGGCCCCTGGCCCTGCTATAGGAACTTTAAAGTGAAATGGGTGCATCTGGCAAGCTAACGCCCGGCCACCTCTCAATTACATTAGGACACTTCTCCACAACATTCTGACAACCCACGTGTAAACCTGCTGTTTATCTAAGTTATTGGTTTATTCAATATGACACGGGTGGGTAGTATTTGTGATTTCGCTTACTTTACCATTTAATTCTGTTGGTGTCCTTAAATTTATTTATTAGCGCATGATATGACTGCCCCCTAGCTACGAGGATGTAATTGTCTTCTTTGGAAAAGCTGCAAAGCAACAATTGCAGATTATAACAGGTACATGGCATTTTGGTTCACTTTTATAGACATTTCTATTTCGAACTAGCACATTCTGGATAATTCAAACAAATAATGTTTGTTATGGTATGATCTGGTTGTGGTACGTTGCTACCTGTCTCTATAAACAGAGATGGGTAACCTGGTGCTAATACTAATGTGAGGTAATGGCATTAGGCTGTACTGATTATAATTTGAGATCCAACTTACTGTATCAACTTAAGCCACCTTCTTTTAACTTTTTCCGAGGTAAAAAGCGGGAAAAGATAGTTTTGTCAACATCATTCTGCTTTTACAACATGGTAAAACATGTTTTGTTTTTTTTTGGGGGGGGGGGCCCTCACAAACGTTTTGCCCATAGTTTTTTGAAAGACTTTTTTTGGTAGCTTCTTAGGCATTACAGATTCAACCAAAGTTCTGTTTTTTCCAATTCACAGAACAAGAATCAATACCCCGTTTCACCACTCCGGGTCCCCTTTAATAAAACAAAAAAAATGTTGTCAGAATGTTTAATGCAAAATGTTTAAAATTCCATCCTAATTCAGTTCCATCCCTATTGAGGGTCACATTTCAACTCAGTACTACAGTAAGCTAAAAGCCATTGTGTATAATAGGCCACTGTGTGTGTGTGAGAGTGTACGTAGTCACAAGCCATTTTATTTTCCTAAGAACCAGGTGGAAACCAATTTTATGATGCTACTTGTAAAAAGACTTCACATCCAGCCAAGTTTTCATTACATTTACAGTTGTTATTGCTCTGCTCTGTATGTCATGAAATGTAGTTCAAAGTAGTTTTTATAGTGTAATGTTTTTAGCTGGTAATGTGGTTGTTTACACTTCAGAACTTTAAATCTTTACAAAAACAGACAATCACCAGCTAGTCAGCACTCATGTACTCTGTCAAAAATCTTTAATAGCCTTAATTCAGCAATTCTTTCTTTAGAATTTGCTGCTTGATGTTTCCATAATACAATATATATTATTATTACATAATACAAACAATATATTTATTTTCAGATTGTACAAACATGTAAAATAAATGTCTGTGAAAAAAAATGTATCAGTAACATTTTAGTCACATTTTAAATATTCATTAAAATAAAGATAAATAGGATTGCCTGTATTGCTACAGCATGAAACATATACCAAATGTGACTAATAACATTAACCTACATGATGCTCATGCTTTCAAATGTAAGTCTGTGAAAAAGTAATTGAAAAACTTGAAACCCTTAACAATAAGATTCACTTTTTACATTAGTTTACTAGCCAGCAATACTTCTACAGCTTGTTACTTATTAAAAACTTAAGTTTTGTAATAATTTTAATATTTTCCAGTTTGCTGCTACTGCTTGTGGAAATGTGTCTGTAATGCTCAATGGATCTATTGATACTCCTTTCAACAAAAGAAGGTACATTGTTTCACGTTACATTTACAATTTTACATTAAAACTTACAATTTTATCAAATTTTATACTAATATTTTAGAAAACTAATGTAAAATTATGAAATTTATAATATGCATTTATAAAATGTATATTGTGTAATATTGTAATTACAGTCTCATGGGACCAGGATATTAAGTTTGTAATTTAAAATAAATTACTGAATTGAACACCTTTAGGACAAATGAAGAAAAGAAGCTGTCTAAATTATTTACATAAATGATCATTTGTGTAATTTTATTCCCTCAGTACATTTGCAAGTGTTGAGATACAAAACTTCAGTCCTGCCACATTGGACAGTCTATCAGTTCTTCTTGTAACCAAGGAAACAGATGTGTATGGTGTCCTTTTGATGTATTCATTTATAATTCATTTGTAAATTACTTTGTGTTGGTATTCGCTTATAACATTAACACTCAATAAACTTGAAACTTGCTATAAACTTGCTATATGTATCAAATGCAAACAGTATAACAGTCTAATCTTATTTGCAGGACAAATTGTTCTGACAAGTCACTGGAGAATCTTCAATCTGTCTTCAGTTCTGGTCGTCTCCAATCAGTTGGTTACAAATGCAAAGTTGTACCTCAGTAAGTATATGACTCAAGTTTTTGTTATTGTTTTGTGTGTGTCTGAAAATGTTAATAAACTCTCTTATGTTTTCAGAGCAAAAGTCAAGGATTGCATCAATGACCAAGAAATTTCTTGTAGCACTTGCTGGTAAACTTTTTGAAAACCAGGTTGTGAATTCAACCAGCCGACTGTTGTAAAAAGGCAACCTTATCTCTTTGGAGAGGTCTGTTTCCAAAATTGAAACTAATTTGGTACCTTAAGTGCAGTATAGTTAAGATGTTCCAATGTGTCTTAGCTGATTTCCCCGACAATATAATGAGGGGGAAAATTTTGATCCCCTGCTGCTTTTCTGTGTTTGCCCACTGGCAAAGACATAATCAGTCTATAATTTCAATGGTAGGTTTATTTGAACAGTGAGAGAGACAGAGCACTTTAAAGTATTTGATCACCTCACAAAACAAGGTTTGGTGGCAAAAACCCTTGTTGGAAATCACAGAGGTCAGATGTTTCTTGTAGTTGGCCACCAGTTTTGCAGACATCTCGGGAGGGATTTTTGTCCCATTCCATCCCCATTTGGCAACAAAGACCTTCAACTCCTGCTGCAAAGTTCTATGGGATTAAGGTCTGGATATTGGCTAGGCCACTCTAGGACCTTAATGTGCGTCTTTGTGAGATACTCCACGTTGCCAGTACCCTGACTGCATATTCCAGCCTTGTGTGAGTCTACAACCTTGTTCCTGACATCCTTGGACAGCTCTTTTGTCTTGGCCGTGATGGAGAGTTTGGAATCTGATTGATTTCTTCTGTGGACAGGTGCCTTTTATACAGGTAACAAACTGAGATTTTAAGAGATTTTAAACTGAGGATTTAAGAGAGTGCTTCTAATATCTTGTTACCTGTATAAAAGACATCTGATTCTCGAAAATCTTGCTGATTGATAGGGATTGAATACTTATTTCCATCGATAAAACACAAATTTGTTTCTGGATTTTGTTGTTGTTGTAAATTTAATATTATTGTATTTTAATAAGCTTATCATTAAAATTATAGACTGATCATTTTTTGTCATTGTGCAAACATACAAAATCAACAGGGGATACTTCTTGATACTGATTTGACCCAGATATCTCATATAAATGAGAACTCTTCTAAAGAAAAAGCATGGCAGTGTGACTTGGTAGTAAATCAGTGATCAATAGGTGAGTAATATATGTTAAGAAAACATTTTTGTCTTAAGTAAATTCTAGGCAATAGGTAAATTAAAGATGATGGAATATAATCTTGTTATAATCTTATGCTATAATGGAACTAATACGCAGTGCTTGCAAAGCATCACTGACTCTCTTGCATGCTTTTTCTGGACAAACGCTCATCCACGTTAACTCATCTTGTGTCACGAATTCGGGCCCCCTTTGGTGGTTACCAGTGGGAGTGTGTCATGCAGAACGAACTACATTTCCCATATACCCTGTACCTGGACCATGCCTATCACAGCTGTCGGTCTTAACTGCAATCAAGGACATTACAAATATTTACCTTTCTGCCACTAACGTTGCAAGGTTTTGTTTCAACGGCAGTTAACATTTCCGAGCGTTTTCCCTACTGTTAAAAGTAACACCTAGATTTAACTTATAAAAAGTGAGGCAAGTGGCTGCATTTAATTTTTTAAGTTGAGGCAACTTGCAGCTTTTTTAAGTATAATAAACACTGTAGCATTAAGTAATAAAATCGCAACAAAAATTGAATTGAACAAGTATTTCTTAGTTAGAAAAACCTATGTTTCTTGGTACAGGTTACTTATTTATGGGTTGTTACAAGTAACCTGAACTTTTATGAACTTTATGTTCTTAGTAAAATTTAATCATATAAAATGGAGGCTATAGCCAGAACTTAATTAAAATGTTTTAAGTAAAATTAAAATAAAACATTTTAATTAAGTTCTGGCTATAGCCTCAGAAAAGAAATCTAAATGTCTATTCTAAGCACTATAGTAATTAACTTTACATAAACAGACTTAAATAAACAGAATTTGTAATTGTTATTGATAATTGAAGAAGAAAATGAAGATAGATTGAAGACAATAACATTTATTCAATGACACTTTTAACAGTTACTACAAAACAGCCAATAAATGTGGCATAACATGAACAAAATAATGTAAAACAAACACTGTATATGGTAAAATTAAGGCACTGAACAATGAACACAAAAGACAAAACGTACATTTATGTTTAAAAATGTTAAGAGTAGAAGGATAATTGTTAAATATAAAGTAAGTTCTATAAAGTAGTTAATTTGCAGCAATCTGAAACAATTTGGTGAGCAGATTTGCAAATTTCATTGATGGTTTAGGACACATGGGCTCCAATCCCACATAGAGCCTCTGATATGTCTCAAAAGTATACTTCAATTTTGAGGGATACTTGAGTTCCAGGACATAAGTGAGTCCAAAAAGAAGGCAGCATGCTTTTGGCAGGTTTAGCACAACTCTGGCCAAAATTGTACTTTTGTTGCTAAAGGTGGTGGATACTAGATGGATATTGACTAGAGCATGTGACAAGAGTTTAGTCTAACATGACAATGCTATAGAGTATGGGTACTATACTATCATGATCTGCTGTAACATGAGTGTTGTCTTTCTGGTTCAAACAATGCATTACAATAAAACAATAAAGCAATAAAGCAATTGCCCTTGGCTGTACCTGATTGTCATCACATGACTGTTTATTAAGCTACAGAGTTTACAAGCTACAGAGCAAACGTAATTCGCCATACAGTATCATTACAATATTAATAAATACAGACAGAAAAATAGACAAGTAGTTTTAAACTCAGTACATATGTGGTGGACACTGATGAAGTCTTCCTGTCTCTCCCCCATGTATTCAGTCAGGCATCTCAGGACCACTTCTTTCCTTTTCTTCACAGAGGCGGATGGATCCTGTCAAAAAGTAAAATCTGATTAAAATTCACAGCCTGATGATAGATTTCTGTAAAAGGTCTATACATACACCCTTGTACTGCAAGATCTCACACCATCACAAGCATCTCAGAAAAAGAAAACATGTTAACAAAATTTAGATTTAACTGTCCAAGTAGGCTGTGTTCATTTATATGAATCAAGCTTCTACTAGTAAATTGTCAATTTCTCACCTCAAATGCTTTCTTAAACAAGTGGACCTTTTATGTGTAAAGAGACTGCTTAGGAGCAAGGCACACACTTGGAAACAATGATGAGGGAATTGCATCACTTATGCACCTACATGCATATGCAGCCAGTATGTCCATTAACAAAAAAATCAGCCCTTTGGAATACACAGAGGAAGTCATGCTTTTGTCAGTTATGGTTTCCCATAATGATAGAGCTGGAATCGAACCAGAAAACCTACTGATCATGAGTCCAGCTCTCTAACCAGTAGCCCACAGCTGCCACTCACGGAAATTGAAAACTTTGCTTCCATATACCGTAGCAATAGGTGTTATAGGCGTTGCTTACAGCCTCCGCCTTGTCTGATGCGTTATTTTGTTTACATTAGTTTGGTGCACTATAAAGTGTTTGTTTAAAATAAAGGTCATATATTTTATTGGATTCTTCATAGGGTTGCAGTAGCGCAACTGACAGAGCATTGCGCTACTAGCTCAAAGGGTATGGTTTCAGGACCAGGCAATGCAAAAGTTTTTTTTAGACCTTGAATTCATTGAAGTCGCTTTAAATAAAATAGCCCACTTAACGAGTGTATAATTGTGAAACTAAAAAAGTTAAACAAGTGGGTCAGGTTAAACTAAAAAGTATGACCTCTAGAGGTCAACAGAAGCAAAAAAACAACAACAAAGGTTCGAGTGAGTCTTGACAGTTATGATCTCTGGGTAGTATGATTGTGCTCATCATGTGTCATAACGACTGGCTCAGTAGAGTTCAACATATGCTGCAGACATATTTTCATTTATGCATTTAGCAGATGCTTTTATCCAAAGCGACTTACAATTGAAGGAACAGTAGAAACTGAGGTTTCATCAACTGAAAAAAAAACTGTCTTATAAGCATGGTACCATTTTCCCTAGACTAGTATAGCGTAAGTAAACAAGTGCAGTGTGTCCTACCATCAGCGCCTTGAACTTGATTCGAGCAGCCAACGGTAGACAGTGCAGTCTGGTGAGAAGAGGGGTGATGTGCTCTTTTTGGCTTGTTGAAGACTACCCTCGCAGCTGCATTCTGAATCATTTGCAGCGGCTTGGTAGTACTTGCTTGTAGGCCAGCCAGGAGAGCATTGCAAAAGTCCAGTCTGGAGTGAACTAATGCTTGGAGCAGGAGTTGTGTAGACAGTTCTGAGAGGAAAGGTCTGATTTTCCTGATAGAGCGAATCAGCAGGATCTGGCTGTCGAGTTTATCTGATTGGTAAAATGTAATTGGTCATCGAACATGACTCCAAGATTCCTGGCTGTTCTGGAAGGAGTAATTGTGGATGATCCAAGCTGGATGGAAAAGTTGTGGCTAAGTGTTGGGTTTGCTGGAATTACTAGTAGTTCAGTCTTGGCAGGGTTGAGCTGAAGGTGGTGAGGCTTCATCCAAGTTGAGATGTCTGTAAGGCAGGCTGTGATGCAAGAAGCAACTGTAGTGTCCTCTGGTTGAAAGGAGATGTACAGTTGTGTGTTGTCTGCGTAGCAGTGATATGAAAATCCATGTTTCTTGATGACAGACCCTAGTGGAGACATATAGATGGAAAAGAGAAGTCCAAGAACAGAGCCGTGAGGAACACCAGTGATGAGGTGATGTGGCCTCGAGACCTCACCCCTCCAAGACACCCTGAAGGATCTTCCTGAGAGGTATAAGGTAAACCACTGAAGTGCAAGTCCTGAGATACCCATTTTCCTGAGGCTTAGGAGGATCTCATGGTTGACAGTGTCAAAAGCAGCAAATCCAGCAAAATAAGGATGGAGGATTTAGATGCAGCTCTTGCCAATCGTAGAGAATCAGTAACAGAGACCACCACACTTCCCATTAGGAATAATTTTGATGACTGTGTACATGACAGAGAATACATTTTGAATGTAAAATATTTTACATAAGACATTTTTTCCTCTTACCTGGATGAGTGTCATCATTTGGGACCTGATCCTTTGACCGACAGCTCCTCCTTTTGAATTGAAAAGTGACAACAGCTTTGGAGTTTGCCTGTCCAACTGTGACATAAATGTTGACTTGAGGTGATATGCCATTAAGTCTCATGAACTCTTCACAGGTCTGTAAAGAGAAGTATACCATCTCATTTACATACCAAAAGTGGTATGTTTTTTCTGTAATTTGAACATGAGTTTTGGATACAAATTGTTTTTTAATCATACCAAAACCATGGACAGTGTCAACAAGTAAAGGAACATAGTCATTGTATTGTTATTTGTAAGTATGAAAAATGCAAGAATTAAATTTAATTTTTAGTGAAGTTTGTTGCCTTGTCAACTATGGACCATTTACCATAGATGAGCAATGTAAAATTCCACTTAATGTGGCACAGCATAAAAGAAACAGAGTTTGATGGTGATGGATGTTTTGTGAATTGTAATTTGAGAAAGACACTGTTGACTTTTTTTAGCATACCAGTGAATGGCAAAGAATTGGATTTTAGCTAGTCAACATTGCTGAGTTTACCTTACCTGTGATGGTTCAAAGAGGGCAGGTCATCTCTCTAAAATATCTGCAACACTTGGACTCTGACCTACAATCTCTTGTCTTCTCAAACTGAAGGTTCGTGACAATTTCATTTATAACTCTGATATTATTTTTTTTCTTTGTTTTGGAGTTCAACTCCAGCCTGTTAATCTCAAGGGAAACATCTGTTTTCCCGGCTGGATGAGGGGGCAGGTAGTTTACCTCATCTTTTCGTGTTTTTTTTATATTCTTTGCTGGTTTCTTGTCTTCAGAAGATTTGTGCTTTAGAGAGTTGACCAAAACCTCTAGTAGAATCCAATGTGTCTGAAGTTTGCATCTGTAGTTTTCAACTTTATACTTCAGGCTCTGCTGCCATCCATAAAGACTATTGAAGCCTGGCTCCTTCAAACATGGGTTCTTTTTTATAAGAGCCTCTGTGGCTGCACATCATTGTGCATCACTTGGGTGGGGAGTGTAGGAGAAGATAAGCTCAGCTAAACACTCTAGAATGTTGGACCTAACTCCAGGGTAGAACTTTTCTTTGCACAAAAGGGAACCATCTCTGAGGTGGTTATCATTTCTTTTTGAAGAACTAGTTCAGTGTTGTATGAAAATTTTGAAAGAGGAAAAATTTTCCATGGCCATGGCTTGTGCATTTCAGGGCCACAGGGACTGAGTAGTACAGTATCATGAGATTCCTCAGAGATTGAAATACTTGATCCTGATGGTAGACACACAGAGACATTTTCTGACACTGATCTGGAGAAAGAGCAATCTTCTACTGGGAGCCTAGGAATGTAATTTGTAAACAAAATGTCAGTGTGTCCCTATCTTTTAGGTCATCAGTTGAACTTAAAGTAATAAAGTCATCAAAATCTTGGTCTTTTTGCTGAAGGCTTAGGTCCATTGAGATCCCTAATGTTTGTTAAATTGTTGCTTCCAGCTCTTTATAGACCAAGACCAAGATGGCGGCACATGCACATCGCGAGGCTCAGTTTCTGTAATTTTGCAGGGTCTGTTCATGTGGAACAGCTGTGCCTTTACATCGTACACCCGACAGGAGCTCTTGGATATTGGTTCGGACATTTCTAACAATTTTATCAATCTTTGTCTCGTCCATGAGATCGCCGGAACATCCGAAGCAGCGCACTCTACTCGGCCGGGCAGAAGTGCGCCGAGGGGACGGTGCGATCGTAAACAAAGGTGGGCTAAGAGCTAAGCTAATGCTAACAACACATCGGCTCACTTTACCCAGCATTTTTCTCGCCAATGTACGGTCACTGGTGAACAAAATGGACGAGATTTGACTCCGCATCAACCTCAGCAAAAGACTTTTAAACTGTAACGTCATGATAACATGGCTAAACAGCGGCATACCGGACAATGCTATTGAGCTAGCTGGACTTCACATATTCCGGGCAGACAGGATGGCGGTTGATTCCGGTAAGACCAGAGGCGGAGGACTGTGCATTTATGTTAACAAGGCTTGGTGCACGAACTCTGTTACTGTCGGAAAACACTGCTCAGCTAACATTGAGTTTCTCATTGTGAAGTGTAGACCGTTTTATCTGCCACTGGAGTTCACCTCCACCATTATAACTGCTGCCTACATTCCTCCCAATGCTGATGCCAAGCTTGCTATGAACGAACTTCATGCAGCCATCAGTAAACAACAGACTGCTCACCCAGAGGGGGCATTTATTGTTGTGGGAGATTTTAATCACTCAAACCTAAAGACAGTGCTTCCCACATGGCTGAAGCCTACAATGCGACCCCCCTCCCCCACCTGGGACAATCAGATCACCTGTCTTTGTTCCTAACCCCCAAGTATTCACCCCTCATCAACCGTGTGAAGCCATCAGTGAGGACCATCAAAGTGTGGCCAGAGGGGGCAGACTTCGCATTCCAGGACAGGTTTCAAAACACAGACTGGAGCATGTTTGTTTCTCAGGCAACATGTGGCACTCACACGGACATAGACAGCTACACCTCCTCTGTTCTGGATTATATCAACACCACCATTAACAGTGTTACAACCCAGAAGCAAATCGCCACGTACCAAAACCAGAAGTCATGGATAAACAAGGAGGTGTGCCTCCTGCTGAAAGCACGCAACTCTGCCTTCAGATCAGGTGACGCACAGGCCTTTAGCAATTCCAGGGCAAATCTGATGAGGGGCATCAAAAAGCGAAGAACTGCTACAGGCTAAATTATAGGAGCATTTTTCCAACTCTGACTTGTGGCAGGGCATTCAGGCCATCAATGACTATAAAACCACAAATGACTCCATGATGATCGATGACTCCACAGCCACAAATGTCTTCTTCCTGAATGAGCTTAATGACATTTATGCTCGCTTTGAGAGAGACAACAAAGAAGCTGTCACCAGGCTCACATCTGCAATGATGTGGACCATCCGCCCACTGCACTGCACTCTGTACTTGCACACCTTGACAATAGTAACACCTATGCCTGAATGCTGTTTGTGGACTTAAGTTCGGCATTCAATACTGTCATCCCATCCAGGCTAATTACTAAACATATCTCTTTGCAACTGGATTTTGGACTTTCTGACAAACAGACCCCAGCATGTTAGGGCAGGCCACATCTGCTCTTCTGTCATCACGCTTAACACCGGGGTACCACAGGGCTGTGTGCTGAGCCCCTTCCTCTACTCCCTCTTCACCCTTGACTGCAGGGCTTTGAGTGGATCGAATACCATCATCAAGTTTGCAGACGACACCACAGTGATTGGCCTCATCAGCAACAACGATGAGACTGCCTAGCAGCACCTAGCCAGCTGGTGCACAAACAATAACCTGCTCCTTAACACCACCAAGACCAAGGAGCTCATTGTGGACTTCAGGAAGGAGAGAGGAGGCACACATGATCCTATCCACATCAACGGGATGGCTGTTGAGCATGTCTCCTGCTTTAAGTTCTTAGGGACCCACATCTCTGAGGACCTGTCCTGGGCCGCTAATACATCCAGCCTTGTTAAGAAGGCTCACCAGTGTCTGTTCTTCCTAAGGACACTAAAGAAGAATCAGATGTCCTCTGCCATCCTGGTGAACTTCTATCGCTGCACAACAGAGAGCCTTCTAACCAATTGTATAACAGTCTGGTATGGGAGCTGCTCTGTTGCGGAGTGCAAGGCACTGCAGCGGGTGGTGAAAACTGCTCAGCGCATCATAGGAACTCCACTTCCTGATGTTGAGAAGATCCAACAGAAAAGCTGTCTGCGTAGAGCGCGCTGCATCCTCAAAGACTCTTCCCACCCCACTCACAATCTGTTCTCTGGCAGGCACTTCAGGAGCCTGCGGACCAGAACCAGCAGACTGAGAAACAGCTTTTTTCCAAGAGTTCGTTGCTGAACTCTGCAACTCAGTGACTCCACTACACTCTTATAAACACATGCTCCATGAACTACTTCAGTAGTTAACTACTTTACCGCACAATTTGCACACCAGAACTATGTACTGTCTATTGCACAATGCATTGCACTGCACTGTATGCACTTTGTTGCACTACATTTTCTGTAAAGTTCTGTTTATATCGTCTGTATATACCCTGGAAATAGAATAACCTATATCCTGCACTTTACTGCTTATTGCACTTCTGGTTAGACCTAAACTGCATTTCGTTGCCCTGTACTTGTACCTGTGTAATGACAATAAAGTTGAATCTAATCTAATCTTTAACTGCATGTGGCATTGCAGGAAGATAAAGCTTCTTTATGTCATGGTCCAGAAAAACTCAAAGTTTTACAGCTGCTTCCATATCGATTATGTAGCTTTAGAAGGATTAAACTAAATTATTTTTACATTTAGTCTGGCACTGTTTAGCAAGCATTCTTTGTTGTATGTGCATGGTGTATCAAAGAAACTTGAAAAGAACTGTCAAAAATGCATACATCAGTATGCATTTTTGAAAAACGGTATATGAAACATGTATCTATTCTAGACAAATATGACACTTCATTGTTACCATACGCCTTCCTGCAACCTTGTAGACTGAAAGAGGATATACATCAGTGAGGTATTTTTGTCACAAAAACTACAAGCTCTGTGCTCTGCAGCTCAAATACTCATCATACCAGGAAATAAAAACTTTGCCAATGAAATGGACCTTGTCTCTTAGAATAACTTCAATAAAGTCTGGGAGTCCTGCAGTAGACCCATAGGCCAAAATCATGCCTTTCGAGTATGTAGTTCCATAAACTGACAAAGTGATGGAAACATGTAGTAACCTGGAGACACTCTTCTTTTTGCATTATGTATATATTTGTATGCAAAACCACTACGGGCTCTTGGTATACTCATGGTTGGTTGCAAGGGAAAATAAACTGGTGGCTCCAGTGTTATCAGGTTTAAAAGTTGGTTCCTCAAAGTTTGGCTTTTCCAAAAGAACAGCTCCTTTTAAATCAGGATATGATGAGTGCGCTTATTGTGTTTGTGTGCTGTAAATGTTTAATAAATATTAGTTTGAAAATCACACCCTTCAAACACATTTAACAGTCTTATTACTTTTAAGGTGATGGCCAACATGTGCAAAATATTCTCTCTCTGTTGGAAATCCTTGTGTGCTACACACCAGACACACATGTGAAGGACAGGACAATCTCAGGTCTTTGTGTCTGACTTGCCACATGGTATCGAGACAAATGTGAATGCATTCGAATGCAAATGACTATGACTGAACATTCCATGAACGCAGTCTATACTGTAATGTTTCAAAATATCACTTCTGGTAGGTAAGTGGTCCCTGCATCTTTTGCATAGCCAACTCATTTTTTTACCTATGCCTACATAAATTTGAGAGGAAATGAAAGACAAAGTAAAGACATCTTAGTTAAACCTTGCAGTTACAATTGTGAAGGATAAGAATGATACACAGATAGAACCCCTTAGGTTTCATTAACCCACATAAATAATTTTAAGCAATATGTAACATTTTATATTAAAATGTCCACAGAAAACATTTATATATACTATGTTATTCCAAGTGTATGTATTCATATTCAACAAGATCAAATATGAAAGAAATCTGTCATTTTATTTAGTGTAATGCTGCATTACATTTTGGTCACATGCCAATGTTAGCATCCCCATATGCACAGGCGTCAATGTTGTGGTTGTCTGTTAAAGCCACATTTCATTGACCAATTAAATGACAAATTAAAATTTTATGACACACTTTTTAAAGCCTGGTTGCTTTTAGTTATATTTACAGTATTTAGCGTAATCTTTCTTTCAGAGAAAGATTGACTGATAATAAGAAACTGCTCTGTTTGTCGATTTTAACTGTTGTTGGAAGGAGGAGACAGAAAGGTAACTGCATCATAGCGTTAATGTAGCTCAACTGGTAGAGAGAGATTCTTTTTTTATTTAAAAAATACAAAAAAGTATATGCTGATTTCACTGTAAGTCGCTTTGGATAAAAGCCTGCCAAATTAATGAATGTAAATGTATCTGCCTTCTGTTGAGGGTTCATACATAAAAACATGTTCAGAAATGTAATTGTATGAAGCCTACACTATTGTTTGCAATTCTACCAACAATTTGTTTTATTTACTTGAGAATAATTATAGCTCAATTGTATCTATTCTGAGGTTTTTCTTACTTGGATGTGAAGCTTGAAGACCCAGGCGCCTGGGTATCTAAAGACCAGGAAAACATTTTAACTCTGCTTTAGTAATGCAAAAGTATACTAACATGATATCTGATAGCAGAGTCCTGTCAAAGGCACACGTCTTGTTTTGCCTGCTGTCCAGAAAACACCACAGCTTACTTTCCCTTATTTGCCCGCACAACTATTACCATATAAGGTTATATAGCCTTATAAGGATATAAACGACCGTTTCGTTACTTTTAACTTAAACTAGCGTCCTTTACCTTTCCGTTTAATGTCAGATATTATATTTAACCTTAACTAACGATTAAAAGTTATTTTACTGGTCAGATAAAGCTTTAAAACTCATAGTAGGCATGACTACAGCACTTGTCTAATTGCATATTAACAAAACGGTAACGGTCTCAACCGCTGTTACCATCCGATCTTGCCATGCAGAATATATAATAAACCTAATCACAGGGCCTTATGAAATGAGCGATTTGTGTGACTTTACACCAATCATTCGGTGACATTTGCTAAACTTACCGTGTTAATGGGTCCCTTAAAAGTCAAGATCCGCTGCAGCAAACACACAATTAAAGTGCCGATGAAGATGCATCGTCTTGCGTCCCGCTCACCAGTTGAAAAACGACAATGCCAACTTAAAAATGTTAAAATAATAACGTTTGATGAACACACCTATCACCGCTGCTCACGTAAGTTGTGTACGTCAACTCAATTTTATAGCATTTTTTGTACACAACCACCACAAATGACTACTCAAATAAATTGCAATAGTGTTATTAGCATATTGTCATATTTATAATATATTTATAATATATTATATATATTATATATATATATGTATAATATATATATATATAATATAATATATTTATAATATAACATATTTTAAATATATTCATGATATATTTTAAGTAAAGGGGAAGAATATTGACACTTTCTGCTACCAGACAAATAAAATTAACTACATTACACTTATTTAATGTATATAAAACTATAGTTTGGCTGTTACTGGTTTTTGATCCGTGTTTGTTCCCCCGCTCCGGAGTACTCGCCGCCTGCCTTCTGACCTGCGGCCCGTTTACTGGATTCGACAAACACCGTTTGTCGTAGACCCATGAATGAAATAAGCCATGTCTCAAATTTAGAACATTATTAAGAAGTTAAATTCAAGGATTCAAAACGCTTATTGTCATATACACAGTAAGGAAACCAGTGCGATTAAATTATTTGCTGTTCACACTGAATGCCATATTGAAGAAACATGCATGCGCATACCTAAAACCAAAGTAGCAATGAAAATAATAATAAAGTGTAGATTTGACTATAAACATAATATAAATAATATAAATGGTCCCTAATTTAAAGTAATATAAAAGGTATTGATAATTAATAATAAAAGGTATTTTGTTAGATAATGTCATAAGAAATTTACACAGCATTTACACTGACTCCGCTCACCAACATGTGATTGTCAACATGTGACAATCATTTATACGATACTGAGGGGCAGATAATTGCACTTTTTGTAAATCCTGCTATTTTAACAGTGTAAACAGCATCTGTTGCCGCTGTCATTATGTAATGTATGTGATATGTGCCTCACATGTTCATATGTGTTAGCCGATTCACCAAAATGTGTCTGATGACGAAATTTCAAAATTGAGATTTTGGTATCAGAGGGGACCGTGCGCTTTATAATGATATCCTTGATATAGCAATTGCAATGCCATACCTTGAATGGTTTTAAGGATATACCCATTTGAATGATGGTCCTTTAACCTCCTTTTTAAATTAAAAACCTAAGAAAACACGTTTAAAGTTTTTGTTGATATCTTTAAAAAATCCATTCCATTTTAAATGTATAAACTATTATTTTACAGCTTAATTTGACCAAAGACATTTTGTATTGCATACATATAAATTATATTAAACCAGGCTGAAACTGCGCCCTTGGTGTGGGTGTGAAATTACAACTTGATAGTTGAAAGTCAACTTCAATAGTCTTCAATTATTAATCATGAAAACTAAACCTAATAAATGCTAAAAGTGAGTTTTTTTGCAATCCTCCATGGCAATGAATAATTGTTCAAGTCTAATTATTGAGAACTAAAATGGTAATTTATTTTACCATTTTATTATTTTTAATGATGACATTTGTCACAACGCAGGTGTACATAACTTCTAAATAATCAAGCCCTAAATTCAATGGGTGGTCCTTACATGTGCAACAGTATTGCTGTGGTTAAGGACCACTGTTTGCTTAATATTGCTACCAAATTAGTTCTGATAATTCTGATTTTAGATCTGTGTCAGAACCCATTATGTCAGAAGCTCATTATGTTTCAAATTAAATTTAAGGATTGGTTTGTCACAATAGATCTAAAAGACACATTTTCATCTCTTAGCTCATCTCTGATAGATTAAAACATTTTTGCTACTTTAACTACCATTAGCCCTTTTACTAAGTTGTGCTGAAATTAAGAAACTAGAACCCTATACTTTAATCTTTCCTCTCCCTTAACCTTTATAGAAACTCTATGTGTATAGTGTGTATGTTAAAGTATGTGTATAGTGTAGTTAATAAAGTGAGTTACTTTATTTAATTAATACATTTATTAATTAAATAAACTTAATTAATTAGTAATATTCATTGTTTGGAATAACATTTGTTTCCCTTAAACAGTTAATGGTGGAGAATAGTAGGGGAGTGTGGGGACTCTCTTATTCCTCCGAAACAGGAATAAGCTAGAGTGATGACACTAATACTGCATGTTTAGTTAACCCCTCCCCTTATCTAAAAGAAATCAGGCATATGTGACCTAAGAAATTCTAATGATGGGGGTGACAAGGGAAACATGAGGCGGATCCATATGCTGGGTTCTTTTGCTTTTATTGCGTGGCATGGTCGAACAGGCAGGGTCAAAAGAGCAGGCAAACAGGTACAGCAAAGGTAAATCCAAAACTCAAAGTCCAAATAACAAAGCAGAGGTCAGGGCAGGCAGCAAACATACAAAAACCAAAGGGCAGTCCAGAGTCCAAATCCAAATCAGCAAACACAAGGCAATACAAGACAAGACAAGGGAAAGGCAAAACAATACTTCGCAACTTCCTGTTTGGTTGGACACTGTTTCATAGCCACCAAACAGGAAGTTAGAGGAAGCGGTAGAGGAAGCAGAGGAAGCAAATGCCAGGGGTATTGAGGAAAGAGCTCCCTCTGCTGGCCTGGCATTACAGAAATATATGACTTCTTTTTTAAAGTAAAAATATTGTCTCATTTCTCATACTGCCTGAATTGTTGTGAAGCATTATTCATTCGTTTCATTTAAATCAGTGTTTAAATTAAATAATTATTGGCTATCAAGTGTTAAAGCTATTGTATCTAGCTAGAATTTCATCCTGGTTACATTTATTCATTTGGCAGACGCTTTTATCCAAAGTAACTTACAACTTTTATCAGGACATGCCTTCCCCTGGGATTGAACCCACAACCTATGTGGTGTTAACACAATGCTCTACCAGCTGAGCTAACAGGAAGCTAACTGGTTGACAGTTTATCACAACATTGATGCATTAAAGCTTGTAAAAAAAGGACTTCTTGGGGATCAGTTGCAAAACTTGATTTTGACACTGTTTAAAGTTTAAATTGCACATATTAGCACTGTTACAGTAATGTTGGAGGGTTCCTTTTTTCCCATGTTGTTGTCTGAGCAGAGGTCTCCAAACTTCAACCCTTTCACCCCACTAGCTGCCCACTTGACCTTATTAAGCTGATTTAAAGAATGAAATGAAAATTTAAAGAAGACCTAGAGTCAAAATCCATGTTTTTTTATCGGAAAACAGCAGTATATCTGTTACTCATCTATATAAATAGCTCATCTGGAAAACCCCCACCTCACGAAAATATTTTGCATGCATCTGCCCTCCCACCCCTCAGTTAATACATCAGTGAAGTGAAGTTCAAGGCAAAATGGAGAGTGGTGTTCTTAGGTGTGCTTCTCCCCAGCTGTACAAGCGGTATGCAAACTTTTCATCTCGATGGCACTAAATGTACACAGAACAGATAAAGTGCTTAAAGGGGACTGCAAAGTGGCAGTATGCCCGCCTAAAAGAACATAGGAAAAGTTCCAGACATTTTGAGCCACTGTAAAGTATATAAATTTATGTTTTAAAAATGAGTGCCTGAAAATGGCTCAAGTTGGAAACCTCGGGAATCTTACGTCAGTTTCCTCTCACTCACCCCCTCCTCACAAAAATGAAACGTAACCCCGCCCCCGCTGATGTTATTGCTGCAGTAACGTTGTGAAGTTTAAGACAAAATGGTGGCTCGCGTTCACAGGTGAGCTGCTAGGTGTCTAACCACAGCTAATGTAAGGAATACTCTTCAGAGAGTTAACCCGTAGAAGGTTGCTTGACCAGACAACATTCTTGGTAGGGTGCTCTGAGGATGTTTAGATCAACTGGCAGATGTTTTGGCATGGACATCTTTAACATATCTCTGAGCAACACCTTAGTTCCAACAGGTTTCAAGGCCACCACCATCATCCCCATGCCAAAGAAGTCTCCAATGTCCTGCCTCAATGATTACAATCCTGTTGCAGTTACACCTGTCATCATGAAGTGCTTTAAGAAGCTCATCTTGAGGCACATTAAAACCCTGCTGCCCCCCTCACTAGACCTCCTGCGATTCAATTACCACCTCAACCACCATAGACATCACTCCATGTTTGGGCCCCTGACAACAGATAGTAAGAACAACTGAAAAGATCATCAGGCTCTCTCTCCTCTCTATCACAGATATTTACACCTCACGCTACATCTGTAAAACCACCAGCATTGTGGATGACCCCACACACCCCTCATGCACATTTTTCACACATTTCCCCTCATGCATACTTCCCGCCATCTGGTAAACGATACTGAAGCTTTTGGTCCCTCAATGACCAGACTGCAACAGTTTGTTTCAAAATAAATCCAACGGCCAATTACACTACTGCCATTGGACAGTATTTTTAATGTCTGCAATGTAATGTACTTACTTTTAATGTCACTTTACACAAACACTACATCAATTTTTAAAGAACTGTGTATTGGTCTGCTATTGTCCTGTGCTATCTGTTTGCACTTTGTACCCTTCATGTATATAGATTGTTTTGTATATAGCGTACATTGTAGTTTTGTGTTGTACTGTAGCACCTTGGTCCTGGAGAATCAAACACTGAGAGAAGCCGGCAGGTTTTTAAAACTGTCTGATGTAAAATGAGCAGAGGAAAGTAATAATCTGAGGCTAAATGTTGTGGGATCTGATTAAAAATAAAAGTAGCCATGCATCAACAGCCATTTCCTCCGGCGGGGAAGTGATAAAAGCTTTGCACAGCTGTAAATGTGACTCTGCTCTGAAAATCCTAAATGAGATAAGCAATTAAACACTACTTTGGATTTGTTTGGGTGATGACCTATCAAGACACTTGGTCTTGCACCAGATTGAAATTACCCCCTATCTGTAAGCGATGAGTATGATGAGCAAAGAAGTTAATAAAGAATTGCTCATTATCACAATTGGGAGCATAGCTAGAGACCAAAACTACTGGAGGTTCTGTAACAAGCCCGACACCATGACATATCGGCCATCAACATGTTCAATAACTTGTATTGGTTCAAACTATATAGTCTTGCTAGTAATAACAGTAGCCCCTTTAGCCTTAGCAGAGAATTTTGAGTGAAACACATGGCTCATCCACACCCTTTAGATACGCTGGACATCTGATGTTGTAAGGTGTGTTTCCTGTAAGAATATAATATTTAAAATGTAGCAGCTCCATCAGTACCTTACCCATCTAAACAGCCTTGTTTATTCCTTTAGTATTCCATGACATCAGGCACACACCTCTACCCATCTTTAAAGTATTAGCAGTAGCATCTAGATTGATGTGTAGGACTGAAGTAGTTTGAGAACATATGACCTTCTGCAACAGGAGAAAGAAAGAGAAAAAAACATAGAAAACACAATACAAACCATAATTGTGGCCACAAAAATTTCCCCCAAAGTGCAAACATCCAAACAAAATAGCTCAGCAATTACGATTTCCAGCGTCTTACTCCCACCATTTACACACAAAAACAGACTGTAACGCCTGGCCAGCAGAGGGGGCCCTTTCCCCATGAACTTTGACTTTTGCTCCCTCTGCTTCCTGGTTTGTAACTTCCTGTTTGCTAGCTATAAAAGCTCAGGCTAGCAAACAGGAAGTTGTGTTGTGTCAGCTGGTGCTTGGTGTTTGTTCATTCTGGTTTTTTTGTTTTTGGATTTGTTTTAGGATTTCGATGTTTGCTGCCTGCCCTGACCTCTGCCTGTATTAATTGGATTTTGATTTATGGATTGCCCCGTTTTTGCCTGTATGCTTGGGATTATGCCTCGTTCTAATAAAATGAACAAAACCCTGCGTCTGGGTCTGACTCATGTTCCTCAGGACACCTCTATCGTTACACAGACTGACAATTTACAGACTGCAATGTAAATAATTACAATAAAAAAATAAAATTTGCCATTATTTAGAGAAATAAATATAAATAATAATAAAATAGAGAAAAAAAAATAAAACAAATGCGTAAATAAAGTAACTTAATACAAGGGTAGATGAGTAAACAAAATACATGCATGCACATAAGTAATGTACATTTATCAGAAAAAAGGGATCAGTATAAGTATAATGGCTAGAAAATACAATGCATCTTGCTGAGTGTCTTAGCTACAAAATCTTACAGTCAACTTGAGTATACATCTACAGAAAAAAAATAAAAACAAAACAAAAAAAACCCTTCTGACTCATAAAAAAAATAATATGCATGTTTATGCATGTACAATGTGCATTCGTTATGTTTATAATATACACATAAACGGCGAAGAATTAGTGTAAATATCATGACAGCATGTACAGCTGAACAGCAATGCCAAGAAGGCGGACATATGCTGCACCAACCGAACCAGTCACAAATTACTGCACTGAACGTTTCAGGTTTAGTCCTCTGTGGAAGGTAAAGATGAAATGTTTGTGAAACGATTTCCCTCCTTCGTTACAACAGTTAGCCTGGTCGGGAACAACAGCGTTTGTAGGCTTTAGGCCTTGTAGGCTTTAGGTTTGTAAAGTTCAGATACCACTTCTTTGTACTTGAAGTGTTCTTCCAGCACCTCTTGTGCGTAGTCCTCGTAGATAGCAATAGGAGTAGTGATAGTGAAGCTTTCCCCTCTTCACTCTAGCCTCGTGGATGATCTTTTCTTTCTGCTGAAACTTGTGAAGCCGCTGAAGCAGTTTAGCGTTGCTCTCTGTTAACCTAACACACATAGTTTCTAAGACATGTATGCGTTCCTTCTGTGATTTTCTCCAGTCTCCAGCGAAGCAATTTTTGAGGTGTGTTCCGTCACAATAGCTTGAACTTGGTCCAAATTTACCTCGAGTTTGGAAACAGTGGTTTTGAAATCTGCCAAGAGAGCAACCTGTCTTGCCCCAAGAAAACGTAAGCAAGACTCAACGCATGTCTACGCCATCACTCCAAACTGGAAGACTCAGTTTTCCAGATTGAGCCATTTTCAGGCAAACATTTTTATTATATACAATGGAGTGGTTCAAAATGTGTAGAGTTTTTCCTATGTTCTTTAAGGGGAATATACTGCTGTTTTCAACTCTTTCAGATCAATTAAGATCAATGCCTCCACAAACACATCTATTCTAATTCTGACCATCAACTTATCACCAACAATCAATACAAAAAAATTACATAATATACCTGAAATGTATTCTATATACACTTGCAGAAAATGTATAGCACATATAAACACATATTAACATATTAACTACTTATCTCAGAAGTTATGTAGTTAATGTGTTTATATGTGTCTATATGTTAGGTCTAACTTAAAGTTAACATACATTATATTTATATCCATTTGGATATATAAAAATATATCCATTCGATTTTTGAATCGTGCAGCAGAAGGGGAAGATATGAGAGTGCTATCTCTCTCCAAAAGACTTGAAGTTAATTGGAAGAATCATGGCCAAAGGACACAGCGACAAAGGATATTTTCCAACTCGTCTGGCTACAGCTTTCACAGTGGCACTAATTTTTGGAAAGCATTCAGTCACAGATGAAATGATGATTGATTCATTCAAATTCAAATTTTATTGGTCACATACATAATCGTACACAGTATGACATGCAGTGAAATGCTTTTATGCCTGCTGACCCTGAGAAGAAAGAATGTTATTTAAACATAACAGTAAACAGTAGGAGTAACAGTAAAAAACAGTAAATAGGAATCTAAAAGATAAAGAAAAAAAGTACAAAAAGTATAAAAAAGTGTATTTTTCCTCTTACACCTGAGTCAGTCAGAGAGAGATCTGATCAAAGAGATGACAAAGATGAGCTGCTGGATCTTCTGGATCATTTAGGTGTGACGACCATGCCAACACAACAAAATCTAAAAAAATTGATGCTGAAAGCTGGCCATAAACAGATTATCCAACTACTAAATATGCTTCAGACAACATGTCTAAAGAAGCCAAACATATTTTTAGAGAAATCTTCCTCTAAGGTCCTGGGCATTCTACAGATGTATGAAGATAAGAGACCAACAACAAGAAGGTTTTTGAAGTTGCTCTGTCTCACCTCAAAGTCAAGCAGAGACCAAGTTTTTGCCTTTCCTACAGCAGAACATCAGAGGATTGGATAAAGTGAAGTGAAGTGACGTGTAGCCAAGTATGGTGACCCATACTCATAATTTGTGCTCTGCATTTAACCCAAGTGCACACACACACAGTAGTAAACACACACCATGAACACACACTTGCTGTGTGTGCAAGTGTGCACACTTGCCTTCTTGCTGTGGTAAAGCAAGAACCCATGACCTTTTGGTTATAAGTCCAACTCTCTGACTATTAGGCCACAACTGCCCTAGTTAGGCCATGACTTCCCCATGTAGTGGGGTGAGGAAGATGCTCAGGTTTATAAAAGACTATGATGTTGTCTGCATTGACAAAATACAAGTTATTTTCACATCTTTGGATGGATTGGCAAGACGACCAGTTGCTCACACCTGCAGTCCAGTTCTGGAGCCTCCTTTCACCTACAACTCAGAAATGGAAAGTCTGTTGTCAAGTACACATGTGCTTGTCATGGAGATTGTCTAAATTATGACCTAAATGTCAGCTGGAACATATGGTGCTGATTTGTTATTGAGTTTACCACAAAGAAGAATGTTAGAGAATGTTAACTCTTTTGTGATAGCTGGATATGTCAATGGTTGGGTGTAATGGACAAATGGCTACAAATTAATGTTTTTGTAAGTTCATTGCTTAGAATTGTTTGTATTCAGTATTCATATTGAATAAACATAGCTTAAAGTTGAACTGCTTACTTTTTTGTCACATCTTCTAATGCAATTCATTGGAAACCTTTCAGTGTGAACATTTCAGTAAAACCTTTCAGTGTGGTGGTGAATGGCAATTAAAATTACAGCTAAATAAATAAAGAGTAATTCATTTTTTGAATCAGTTTATACTTCATTACATTATTAACATTATCTATATTTCATGTTTCTCTTTATAGTTTCATTACAACCCCCCTTGGTTTCCTCTATGCTTTTATTGTTTTACTGTGTGTGTGCCTTCTAAAATTATACACCTTATACAAAATGAATACTTGAATACTGAATTGCATTCATGATTTACATTTCCAAATTAACACATTTTCATGCTGTTAAGAAGATACCCAATTTCCCTGCAGGAAATCAGCAGTGTAATAAGTAGGTTGATTGGAAAAGTAACTGATTGAAGATACAAATATACTAACATTAAGTGTATTAAAATTCAAGCTGCAACGAGCTGCAACAAGTCCTGCAGATGTGGAATACTCACAGAATTTATCAGTGCAGAAATGCTGGGACATAATGTATCACCTGTCACACTTTTTTGGAACAAAGAAGGGGCAGTAAGTCCGGGGCCCGAAGGACCGGTTCCGACGTTGGGGCCGCCTTGATCCTCTTGAACGCCTCCTCTTCTGTCGGTCCCCAGGGAGTCTTCTCTGGCTGCCCCTTCCTGGTCAGGTCTCTCAGGGGGGCTGCCAAGGAGGAGAAGTTGGGGATGAAAGGGTGGTAATAACCTGCCAACCACAAAAATGCTCGTACCTGGGTCTTGGTGGAGGGCCGCGGTGCAGAGAAGATAGCTGCCACCTTCTTCTCTTGGGGGCGGATGAGGCCACGGCCGACTTGGTACCCCAGGTACTTGGTCTCGGAGAGCGCAAGGTGGCACTTCTTGGGGTTGGCGGTGAGCCCAGCCGGCCGGAGATCCAGCAGCCGGAGCACCAGATGCACCCTCCGCAATCTGTCCAGGTGGTCCTCCCACCGCGTAGGCCTGGTGGGGGCACAGCAGGACGTCCATCATATGCTGGAATGTAGCGGGGCCCCATGTAGGCCAAAGGAGAGGGTTCGGTACTGCCAATGACCGCTTGGGGTGGAGAAGGCCGTCTTCTTCCTCCTTCAGGGCGACCTGCCAGTAACCCTTTGTGAGGTCCAGGGTGGAGATGAACCGGGCCCTCCCCAGGCAATCCAGTAGCTCGTCTACATGGGGCATTGGGTAGCCGTCAAACTCCGAGACCTCGTTGAGTTGGCGGAAGTCGTTGGGTACCATCCGGCTTTGGTACCATCACAATTGGGCTGGACCATGGGCTGCGTGATGGTTCGATTATCCCCAACTTCAGCATTTCCTGTACCTCCTCCTCTATTGCCTGGCGCCAAGCCTCAGGGACGCGTTAGGGATGCGTTAGGGACGTGTTAGGGATGCGGTAGGGCTGATGCGCGTGGGCCAGCTCCATCACGGTCGGCATCTTCTCTCTTGGCATGACCAGCAATGTTTTTGTCCTCCCCCCTCCGCTGTGTGACACAGAGTAGGCCATTTTTCACGATGAAATGTGGGACCGGGTGGGGGCCAGGAATGATCGTCTGGCCGTCAACCACCCTCACCTGAGCCCACGCATTCTTCAGCCAGTCGTCCTCGTGCCGCGCTTTGGCGAAGGTGCCCCCTCCCGCCACCTGCTGGAAGACACCATAGCAGAGGTTAGTATTTTGGGAGGGGGACTCACCACTTTGAGGGTTGTCCGAGGCGAGAAGCACGGGACGATGGCACGACTTCTTCCCTCGCGGGCCTCTTCGGCAGCCCCCGGCAGCGCTGGTAGGCTGGCTGGCGATGGCGAGTAGGCAGTCAAACCCTGGCCAGTCCCTCCCGAGAAGCACCGAGACCAGCAGGTCTCTGACGATCCCGACTTCCACCGGCCAGGCGCCAGGACCGGCGGATGGTGACACAGCGTTAAAATTAATATTTAAAAAATGATGATAAACTTTTGGCCCAATTATGCTGTCATGCTAATATTAATTCTTGACTTTACACCTGGCTCAAATCTATTTAAAATAGTTTTCATTTTGAACTGAGCCAACAGTGGCAGATGCACACCGTTATCCCAAGATTAGCATGCAAACCTGAAGCCTTCATTTATAAATAGTATTTACATAGTTAGTATTTGTATTGATTCATGGTGATGCAAAGGATTAATGTCCAAATGGGTGTAGTGTGCTATATCTTGATTATGACAAGGGAACTTTGTGGGCATGTAATAGTGAAAGCAAAACAAATATTCAAAATAGCTTACCATTTTAAAACATTTAAAACTAGCCATTACTGAACTGGTTCTTCCTCCAAATCATTGTTTGTCTTTGATTCACAAACAAATAAAGCAAAATCTGTGCATGAGCCTCAGCTGTAAAAATATACAGCTATGGCTGTATAAGTTCTTGAATTTTGATAGATTAATGTTTTCGGTGGCAGAGTCAGTATGTTTCACAGAAGCTGTTGATTATCTCATGCATCAAGTTCAGCATTTTTTTTCTGTAAGATCCTTTAAATATAGAGGGTATGATCCACCAGTTGTACACTGGTGTCCCCATTTTACCACGGTTGCTCTTTGGCTGTCAGAGTTGGACGCATCAAGTCGGTTACGCTTCATACGACTTGAAACCAACCTAAGTAGGTTTCCCAAATAAGTTTATCTGAGTCCTTGTCCAGAAGGTTTTCTCTGATTTGATGCAGTTTTGAGGCGATGCATGGTTTGTCTTTTAGCTTGTGGAGAATGGCCCCTTGTATCGTTAGAGGATTCGACTTTAAACTTTTGAGTAAAATCACAGGCTTTGCTTATCTTGTGCAAATGTGTAGGGTAATTTGAAAACATGAAAATATGGTTTGTTGCAGTAAAATTAATATTCATTAAAATATATATTATAATCCAAGTAGAAGATTTATGGATGTTTAATATTATAAAATATAAATCTTTCTGTATTACTTTCCATTAAAAGGAAAACATTATTTAGTCTTTGGCTATTCCACTGTTATGGAAATTACATTGTGCATTTTGAATGTAACATAAATTTGTCACAGATCTGTCAGGCTCTCTCCCCAGCCAATCTTAGCGTACTCCCTCTCCTGAGTACTAATCACCTGCAGTCACTCCAGACATAAGTTTATAAGAAGTCAACGTTTATAAGCACACACCTCAATCACACTCACCAGTCTAGTCAACACATGAAGGACTCACTCTGGTATTGTATGCAATTTGCGATCTCATATACTAACCTGTGGTACTTACCTGTGATTCCTAGTCAAAGCCCCAGCAACACTCACCAAACAAAGAACAAAGAAACCTCCGTCATCAACCAAGTATCACAAAAGCACGTATTAGAGTCACCGTCAGTCACCTGCACAGTTGTTCCACTTGTTTACCTGTATTCTGTTAATAAACCAGTCATTGTTACACTTCATCTGTGAGTCTGTCATAGGCTGTCTGTGTCCCGTTACAGAAGACCAGACCAACAACAATGGTAATAATGAGTCAAGATTTATTTCAAGAACTCGTCACCTCTCTCCATCGTATTCTCACACCATCAACACCCACAGCATGTCCCGTTGATCCCGTTTCATCACTTATTCCTTTCCGCATCCACTCCATCCACTTTCTTACTGTCTGTCATCGCCAGTCCCATGGCCCAACCAGCGCCCTTCTCTGGCATGGCAGAGGACGTTTTTGGACTGCCAGTGGGTGATTCTTGTATTGGTGAGCAACTATATCATCTCAAACAATATGTCTATTTATTATTCTCTCAAGTTTAGGACTCTGACGGCTGCTAGTGGTTGGAACAAACAATCTCTCATCACAGCATATAGACAAGGATTGGATCCAGACTGTGCTTGCACTTGGTCGCGTATGATGACTCATAGGGGTTAGAATGATTTATTCAACTTCAATTCGCAATTCGTTCCAACCATCTGTAATCCTGTACCTCAAATTACACCACAGCCATTGTCACTTCTCCACAATGCCGGCAAGAGATCGGTAACCCTCCAGAACCACACTCAGAGCCCATGCAAACTGAAACAAATCATCTGACCAGCACGGAACGAAGCCGCAGTCTGACAAGTGGATTATGTCTGTATTGACCCCCAGAAACACTTCATCTTCACTCTACGCCCATTTAAAGTCCCCTGGAGAAGCAGTCCATAGATTCCACCCTGCTCTACCCACGTTTACTTACTGAGCACAAGGCTATGGGGGAGTATATCGACGAGGCCCTCCAGCAAGGATACATTGTGCCCTCAACGTCAGCTGCAGATGGCAGTGCACTGGCAATGCCTCACAGCAGATGTAAGCAGTGCACCAACACCTACCTACACTCAGGATCAGAAGGTCTGGCTGTTGACCCGGGACATCAGCCTGCCCTGTCGCAAACTCAGTCCCAAATTTATTGGTCCCTTCACCATCCTTGAGCAAATCAACCCCGTCACTTAAAAACTCCGGCTCCCTCCTGAATACAAATTCACCCCACATTCCATATCTCACTAACTTATAATTCAAACCTTTTACTTCTCCTGTTTCCTAACGGGCCTGAGGAATATGTACCGTTGTGGATGTGACATTTCTAAAAATCGCCCATACTTTGACTATGAAAAATAATGCACTAAAAATAAAACAAATGTTTTAAAGTTAAAGACATCACATGGGTATTTGAACCATGAAATGTTGAAATCTGTGCTATTAGTATAATAAAAACCCTTTGGTAAACGCTTTTCTAATTTTTCATTTTAAGGTTGTTTTACAGAATTGCCCTCTTAACATGTCTTATAAAGAATAAATGAACATATTTTAGTCAAAAGTGCAGTGTGCACTTAAATGTGTGATAAAAATATTTTTTTCTGTGAAACATTGTAATATAAGGACTTGAACCACAATGTGTGTTCAAGTGTGACGCTACAGATTTCCATAAAACATTCTGTTCGTACCGGGCATTAAAGGTTAATTTTTATCATAAACATAACAGATTTACATGTTGCTATTAAAATGCCCTTGCAGTGTAATATTTCTATATACCACCGTCAGTGTCTCAATATCAAATTGCTAACAGCTCACTTAAAGGAACACATCGCCGAAGGTCATGTTGTGACATGTTCGGTGACAGCATGCGACCATACTTTGACTGTAAAGAGAAATGAGGACATTTACATCCCACATGTCCAGGTGTAACGAAAACTCAGGAGACGAAGGATCCATGTGCAGTTAGTTTATTAGAAATAGCGAGAACAGGACAGGCAAGGGTCAAATACCAGGTAACTGAGCAATGTGGATAATCAGAGGCATAAACCAGAGACAGGCAAGGGGTCGAGGCAGGCAGCAGACAAAACGTTAACCAAAAACAAAGCAGGGGTCAGAAAGGCAGGCAGCACAAACTCACAATGATCAAGGAAGTCCAAGGTAATCCACAGATATCAGTCCAGAAAATAAACGCTCAGAAATGTTCTCTCAGATGAGGCAAAACAAGACTTCGCGATTAGTTCGAGTGAGGGAGAGGGTTTTATAGAGTGGGTGATAGCGAAATGGCCGCCACCTGAGGGGGGCGTGGCCCAGGTACGGGGTTATGGGAAATGTAGTCTCTAGGGGACGGCTCCCGCTGGCGGTCACTGGAGGGAGCCACAGAGGCGGAATTCATGACACCAGGAAACACAGATGGTGTTCAGTGGAAAGTATGTGATGTTTATATGGAGACAGTTTCTCAGTCTGTTGAAGCTGAACCTTTAGTTACAGGCCCTACAGATTGATTCAGTAAGGGTTATGGAGGTAGCTTAACTGGTACAGTGTTGTTTTAGCAGAGCAAAGTTTATGGGTTCAATCCCAGGAATGTAAGTACTGATAAAATGTTTACCTTGAATTCACTGTAAGTCACCTGCCAAATGAATAAATGTAATCCCACCTGTAGGATCGACTCCTGGAGGCCATGGCAAAGGTCTCCATAGTCTTCCCCTTGGCTGTAGTTGAGTCCTCCATGGTCGTCCCCTGGGGCATGGTGCTGGATGGTCATGTCTGGCTCTATGGAACACCTCCTTGAGCGTAGGATCTAGGATGTCATGGGCGGCCACCCAAGATCTTTTCTCTGGACAGTTGCCCTCCCAGTCCACCAAATACTGGAGCTGGCCCCCTCTTGCCTCTCTACCCTGTATGCAGGACTACCATCCACATCCAAGGGCGGTGGCAGTTCCTGCACATCATGCTGGGGGCCAGCCTGCGGGTGGACCGGTTTCGGCAGGGAGACATGAAATGAGGTAGAGATTCTATAGTTAGCTGGAAGCTCGAGTTCGTATGTGACCTCATTAATCTGCCGTAAGATTTTAAAAGGGCCCACATACCTGGGGCTGAGCTTCCTGCTGGGCAGCCGCAACTTAATCTCCCTGGAGGATAGCCAGACCCGTTGTCCAAGTTTGTATGGTCGATGGGGATGACATCTACAATTGGCCTGGATCTCTTGATTCCTGACAGCCCTCTGTAGGTGGAAATGAGCATTGTCCCAGACTCTCTCACCATGTCTTATCCAGTCATCAACAGCTGGAACTGCAGACGGTTTTCCTGACCAGGGAAACAATAGGGGATGATACCCTAGGACGCATTGGAAAGAGGTGAGACCAGTGGATGAATGGGTTAGGGAGTTCTGGGCTTATTCAGCCCATGGCAGGAACTCAGACCTGCAGTTTGTTCACGGTTGCACTAACTTCTGAGGTATCTGCCTATTTCCTGGTTTAAGTAGACCTGAAGTAGACCTGAAGGTATTTCCTTGGGGTTTTTTTGATATTGCACAGACTTGGCAGGACATGACGTAGTTGACTTAACATCTGCAGACAAGTTTGGAGCAGCAATCATACTGTGATTTTGTATAAAATTATGGTAGAAATTGGCAAAATTGGTAGAAATTCTGCACCGCTGGAGGGCTCTGACAACCTTATAATGATATGCGGAGTGCTTCACGCTAATTGACTGGCTTCACTGCCACACGAAATAATAATTATGTGACGTTGTCTCCTGGCTTCTTAACATATGTGGAACCATTTACTGCACGAACACACGGACCGACAGCTATGGCGCAGATTCAGCCTTATATGTTTGAGCCCAAACCATAGGAGGACACTGAATTAGAGGAAGAACCTGTTCAGCAAAGGCAGGATTTTCATGTTTCTCAAAGGTAAGTTATTTGTAATGTTTGTTTGTACGCTTTCAGCGTTACATGTTCACAAAGTTCTCCCGTCATAATAAAGTTATAGCCTATCTATTTGGACATTAATCCTTTGCATCATCATGAATCAAGACTTTATAGTAACTATAGATTAAAGTAAATACTGTTTATAAACGGAGGCTTCAGGTTTGTGTGTTAATCCTGGGCTGACGGTGCACATCTGCCCCGTTCGAAACAAAAACAGAACTATGTCAAATAGATTTGAGCCACAGTGTAAAGTCAAGAAATAATGAGCATGACAGCATAATTGGGCCAAAAGTTTATCATTAATGAATGCTGTACATTCGCCTGAGCCATACAGTCACTGTCATAATGAGTAACACTTAACGAGAACATAAACGTATAACAATATATATATATATATATATATATATATATAAAACATACAAATATTTATACTATATTTATTTTAACATATACCATATATTCTATACAGGATACAATTATGTAATTGATCGACAAACAGGATAACCGTGAAGATTATCATTAAGGATTAAACAAATAATACAGAACAATTTCTTTACAGTAAACTCGATTACAATCACAAGCTATTTTCATGCAGAAAAGTGGGACACTGAATTAACTCTGTTTCGGTGCTGTGGTCCAAGTGTTGTTCCCCTAGTCTGGGTTTCCTGAAGATCTGTCCGACAGCCTCTCTTGTATCCTGGGGAAGAAAGTGGATCGTATCAACACCCTGAAATAAATCAGAGAAGTTACTTTCATGTTTTCATATTATCTGTGCTGAGCGCTAAATCTATGGATGCTGCTAACGTTTGTTTACATTGTAACGCTAGCCGTTCACACATCAAAACAAATATGTTCTCATTTTAACTGTTAAAAACAACAATCTAATCTAACAATGTAATACTTACAGCTTGTAATGATTGTTGAGCTCGATGTGGTGCATCAGACGCTGAGAGATGCGGCAGGTTTGTAAAACGAGCGGAGCAAAGTAATAATGTCATGGATCCGGTTAAAATAAACCGTAGTCGTGCATCAGGGCCATTTCTTTCGTCGGGAGGTGATGAAAGGTTCAAACGCCGTTTGTTCAGCCGGGGAGAGCAGCTCACCTGTGAACGCGAGACACCATTTTGTCTTCAACTTCTCAATGGCACTGCAGCAGTAACATTAGCGGGGGCAGGGCCGTTTTGGGGGGACAGGTTTTCTGTGATGTTTCATTTTCGTAAGCAAGTGGTGAGTGAAAGGAAACTGACGTAAGATTCCTAAAGTTTCCACCCTGAGCCGTTTTCAGGCACTTGTTTTTAAAACATAAATTTACATACTTTAGAGTGGTTCAAAATGTCTGGAACTTTTCCTATGTTCTTTTAGGCGGGTTTACTGCCATTTCCCGTCAAGACTAGAACATTTTGACTCTAGGTCCCCTTTAATAAAAGAACCCTGCAGCTGCTGGAGAGGTTAAAGGTATGATGAACCTGTACCTGGGTGCTTCCTCAATGTACGTAATCCTGAACAGCCTGCATTTCTGTACGATAAATTCTTCATGGAGGCATGGCATTCGGCAGATAACAGGGCTATTACACAGTCCCAAGGGCGATGAGGAGGAAGCTGGGTAGCTTTCACTTTGCTGAACACATCACAATACTCTTAGTGAGGAGGTATAGTTAATTCTTTCAATGATTCTGTGGAATTACCTTTGGTGACACAGCACGGTTTACTGGGTACAGATGTGAGACAATTGTCAAAACAGAATTTTGACCTTGATACCAGTTCTTGTTCTGGCAAGGAAATGTTGGAATTGTAGGTAGATAGCCAAGGATGCCTGTAATAGAACAAGATAGTTTCTTGACAAAAAGGTCCCACCTTCAGAGTTACTGGTCCAGTTTGGTGTGTAATGTCATCTTCTAGAGGGTCGTTAACTGCACTAAGCTTTATGGAGGAAAGACAAGGAAAGGTGGGGATACCATGCTTTTCACGAGATGTTGGCTAATGAGGTTCAGGGACGCTCCTGAATCAACGAGTGCTGTACAAGCAAAAGCGTTGGTAGAATAGGAGACTTGAACTTGGATCATCATAACAGAAGGTTTTAAGGCATTAGGGGTTACACTCCCCCTTGGTGAACTCCTAGATTTGTACACACAGGTGATGCTGTGGTGGTCTGCTTCACCGCAGTTAAAGCATAGGTTTAATTGATGTTGACGAACGCATTATGAGAGATCCTAGTAAATCCTATCTGCATGGGTTCTGGAAAGGTGACTGGTGGCAAAGCCATAGGCTTGGGAGTAACATTGGTACTGGCAGAGTTCTTTATTGGAGCATTATGCAGCAGATATGCACGGATAATGTGATCAGTTCATTCAAAGTTACATTCACTAGATAAACTCTTGCAGTAAATTGCTTGCAGGGCTGTATCATTTGGCTGGCCGCTTTGAGTGGCTAGTATGTGGCAGTTAATCGAGTGTTCAGCAGCTGACTTTTTACCTTGGCTCAGATGTAACAGTCGAGTCGAAGAAAACCTTGCCCCGAACTGGATACTCAAAGACCTCTCTGATTTGTGAAACCATGTATCCATAATCAGTCCTGAAACGAGAATTCGCATCCCAGACAGTGGCAGCCCATTCACTATTATGAACGCACACTTTCTTTCATCAACGAGATGCAACCCCTCATGATTCTTAAAGTGAATGTCAGCTTGACAAAGAAAACATTTACCTTCTCTGCAGTACCGTCAAACTTATCCGGCAGAGCCATTTTTATTGGAGAAGTAGTGGGTGCATGGATGGCTTGAGCATACTGGGTGAGGTGTTCGAGCTGGATGAGGCATGGGTCGAGGCAGGCAGATAGCAAACAACAATAGTGAATAGGCAATGATCAAACACAAAACAAGCAGTAAACAGGCAAACAATCCAAAAGGGTTAATCCAACAAACATACAATGATAAACAGCAAGGTAAGCAGGCAATGGTATAAAGGCTTGGTGAGGCAGACTACAACCACAATCATTGACAAACATAAAATATTATTTTTCACATAGCAAAAACATATATATGTATGTATATATGTATGCTTTGTAGTTGTAACAGAGGCGAAACAGGAGCATTGTTAAAATCCATGTGTGAGGTTTATTGAACAATTCCCATAAACAGAAAACAAAAGGCACAACGTTAATCCAGGCACAGGTCAGGGCAGGCAGCAAACAATCATAGACAATCATAATAACAATAAACAGGCAAGGTCAAAACACGAAGCAGATCTAGAACCAGGCAAACAATCCAAAAGGGGAAATCAAATAAACATGAAAACTGGTACAGACAGAATCTGTATCTGATCAGACCATGGTCTGATCACGCCGGATTTGTTGTCTGTGTTATGTTGTTGTTGTTGTTGTTTCATAGTTAATCTAGTTTAGCGTTAACACAGGCACCTGCTTGATCTAGTTATCTATAGTTCCCTCTATAGAAAACTAAATCCCTTTATAGTTCCCTCGTGTTTTGTGTCGGATCGTTGCGCTTTCTGCCACCCAACTGTTTAGTCTTGTTTTGTTTTGTCTAGTTCTGTCTAGTTCTTGTTTGCGTTTTTAATTTATTTTGTTTCAGCTGCTCTCTCCGTGCTGCAGCCCGGATCTCCCATGCTCCCTCCGGCCCGTCTCTGCCTGGCTGTCTCCGTCTGACTGCCATATGCCGACCCACGTCAAAACTTCGTCGTCCCATCAGGTGGAGCCCCCTCCCCACAAACTCGAGCCCATGCAGCTGGGGTGACTTAAGCTCACTCCCCAACAGTGACAGGGCCATCTGGCTCGGGGCTGCTCAAGGCTTTGGCCGAATGTCCCATACCTGACTCCCTCAAGGCATTGCAGTGGTTTCTGGGGTTCACCAATTTCTGAACAGCAGTTTGTGATGAGAGGGGTGTCTTGAGGGTTGGTTGTTTGTGCCGGCTGCACTGCTCTCTGAAGTACTCCAGTGGGGACATTCGTCCAAGTTGGATTGCCATCCAGGAATTCGGATATCACTGGCTGCCATCTGCCAGTGATTCTGGTGGCCGGATGTCAGACAGTTCATGTTGGCTTGCTCCTCATGTGCGCAAAATAAGACCTCCAATTCTCACCAACCCACCCCCATTGGTCTGCTCCATCCTCTCCCCATCCCCTCCCGTCCCTTGTCCCATATTGCCCTGGACTTTGTCACAGGGTTGCCTCTATCAGGGTTGTCCTGATGGTGGTGGACCCAAAAGGTGGCCCATTTAATCCCCTTGCCTAAACTCCCTTCTGCTTGAGAGACTGCTCAAGTCATGGTTGATCACGTCTTTCGGGGCCATAGTTAATTTCCTGCTTCTGGAGGGAGTTCTGTCAACAGATCGGGGCCACATCGAGTCTGTCCTCAGGCTTTTACCTGCAGACCAACGATCAATGTGAGCGAGCCAACCAGGATCTCAAAAGAACACTCTGCTGTCTGTCATCACAGAATCCGAAGTCCTGGAGCCATCATGTCATAGGGGTAGAGGTATCCAGTACTTGGTGGACTGGGAGGGCTAAAGCCCAGAAGAATTGGATCCCTGTCATTTTTTCTGACAGAATCATACACCTAAAAATAGACAATGGTAAAGGCTTGGTAAGGCAGTGGAGAGGAGATGCTGGAAATACTTCACGAAGGTAAAATGGCATTCACATGGTTTATAGAGTCCAAATCAGGGACTTGATGCATCAGGAAGAAGAGGGAGAAACAGTCAGTATTCAGGTGAGGGCTCCCTCTGCTGGCAGGGCAGAACAGGATGTGGCATTACAGTAGTCTAGTTAATGATATTAGGGAGATAAGAATAGCAAAGTCACTAAATTACAGAAACAATTACCAAAGATCATACTTTTACAGCAATTTTCGTTAGATGGGCTTAAATTAGATGGGCTTAGATGGAACATGCACATACATCATCTTTCCTCTTGCAGAAAACCGGAAACGGCTTAATGACATGCAATCAGGCTTCAAGAGTAGCCATTTAACTGAGACCATGTTGCTGTCCCTCACCGAAGTCCTGAGGAAAGCAAATGCAGACTCCAAATCCTCTGTGCTTCTGCTACTAGATCTGTATGCAGCTTGTGACAAAGTCAATCACCAGATCACAGGCTCAGCACCCCCCTACCTACACTCAGTCTTACATGGCTACATTCCTACCAGAAACCTATGCTCACTGAAGGAGCGAAGGCTTTTGGTACCATTACAGAGAGGCACAAAATCACTCTCCAAAATATTTTCGTTCGCAGCACCATGCTGGTGGAACTTTCTGCCTGTATCCGGAAAGCAGAATCTCTAAAAGACAGCTGAAAACCCATCTCTTTCGTGAGCACCTAACCTCATCTTAAGTTTGAAAAAAAATCTATCCCTCTTTTCCTACTCGCAGCGGCCACTCCAGAGACAAAATGGTGCTTTTTGTGTATCTGAGCCCGACAAAAAAGACACATGGATGCCAGACACAGTGGTGTTCATGTGTATGACCGCCAGACATTAAAAAATATCAGGGAACACGCATCCACTAACCTGGAAGATGGAGTTTACACGAAACTCTGCAAACTCGGGCTGCTACAGACACCAGGCCTCCAAGACCTCTGCGTTGCCTGACGCCGGTGACCGGGAGGAAGTACGACGTAAACGGTGCGCGAGGAAACGGAAGCACGGCAAGTGGGCGGGTATCCGTATCCGTTTATGTAAACACAAGATGGTGCACAGACTCTGTGTTAGTTTCTAAACACTGCTCATCGCTTGTGGAATTTGTGACTGTTAGATGCAGACCGTTCTATTTACAGAGGGAATTCACTGCGCTGTTTATCATCGGAGTTTACATTCCTCCCAGCGCTAATGCTAAGGAAGCTTTGTGTGAACTGTACGGGGCTGTTAGTGATCTACAGAATGCTCACCCCGACGGACTGTTTATTATCAGCAGAGATTTCAACCATGCAAATCTCAAATCAGTTCTCCCTAAATTCCATCAGCATGTGGACTTTGCAACGAGAGGGAAAAACACGCTGAATTTGGTTTATACCAACGTCCCCGGCGCGCACCGTGCGGAACCCCGCCCCCATCTCGGATACTCAGACCACATCATGGTTATGTTGATTCCAGCATACCGTCCGGTCGTTAGGCGCTCGAAAACCGGTTCTAAAACAGGTAAACACCTGGCCTGCGGGAGCCATCTCAGCTCTTCAAGACTGCTTCGAGGGTACTCACTGGGTCATGTTTAGGGAAGCTGCAACCAACGGCGACTCGGTTAACTTGGAGGAGTACACATCGTCAGTGACCGGCTACATTGGCAAGTGCATAGACGACATGACTGTCTCCAAGACCATCACCATACGCTCCAACCAGAAACCGTGGATAACTGCTAAGGTGCATGCTCTACTCAAGTCCAGAGACTCTGCCTTCAGATCCGGTGACAGGACAGCTCTAAGAACAGCCAGAGCGCACACGCCCAGAGAATCCACTGTCACTCCCAGGACATCGGAGACACTCGCCGCATGTGGCAGGGCATTCAGACGATCACCAACTACAAGACAACACCACCCATCTGTAGCAGTGACGCCTCCCTCCCAGATGCGCTAAAAGACTTCTACACTCGGTTCGAGGCACAGAACAACCTCAGAGCGAGGAAGACCATCCCTCCACACGACAACCAGGCACTCTGTTTAACTGCTGCTGATGTGAGGCAAACTCTACACAGAGTCAACCCACGAAAGTCTGCTGGACCAGACAACATCCCTGGTATAGTGCTCAGAGAATGTGCAGGACAGCTGACAGACGTCTTCACAGACATCTTCAACATCTCTCTGAGCAGCGCCGTTGTTCCGAGATGCCTCAAAGCGACCACCATCGTCCCCGTGCCGAAGAAGTCGTCAGTCTCCAGCCTTAATGACTACCGTCTCGTCTCACTCACACCCATCGTGATGAAATGCTTCGAGAGGCTTGTCATGAGGCACATCAAAACACAGCTACTACCCACACTGGACCCGCTACAGTTTGCGTACTGTCCAAATCACTCCACGGATCTCCACAACCATCCACCTGGATCTCACACACCTGGAAAACAAATTCAAATTTTATTGGTCACATACATAATCGTACACAGTATGACATGCAGTGAAATGCTTTAACGCCTGCTGACTCTGAGAAAAAGAGAATGTTATTTAAACATAACAGTAATAAAAATAGTAAAAAAGAATCTAAAATTAAAAAGAAAAWATATATATATCTAGTAGGCTAATAAATACTATAGAGTGATTGTGTTGTGTGGAAAAATATACAACCGGTTGTGTTTGGAAAACACTAATAATACAAGCATTACCATGGTAATGATAATAATAATGATAATAACAACAACAGTAAATAGTAACAGTAACAGTAGTAGCAGCAATAATTAGCAGCATTGAAATGTGAAAATAAAGCAAGAGTGATTTGAGATGATGTAAGAAAAATGATTCAAGAGTCCTACAGTAAGAAAGCGCTGTTGAGAGACTGTATTGCCTGAGGGAAGAAAGTCCTCCTTAGTCTCTCAGTGTTGGTCTTCAGGGAGCGAAAACGCCTCCCTGACCTCAACAGTGTGAAGAGACTGTTTTTGGGATGGCTGAGGTCCTTCACGATCTTCCTGGCCTTGGTCCAGCACCGCT
>JBAJNP010002084.1:0-51897 GCA_036877545.1 Yasuhikotakia modesta | reverse complement strand
CATCACCTAATATGCTTAATTGGTAGTAGGCTTTCGAGCCTACACAGCTTGGAGTAAGACAACATGCATAAAGAGGATGATGTGGTCAAAATACTCATTTGCCCAATAATTCTGCACTCCCTGTATGCACCTGTGTTTCTTTGTTCCTATGTCAGTTATTGTTTGATCATGTTAAACCATACTGTAATGAGGCTTTCTAATAAGTGGTATTTAATAAGGACTGATGTCGGCCACAACCCACGCCGTATACACTCCGACTTATTAGAGCTAAGCACTGAGAATGAGGCGCACCGACCTCTGCTCACTCAGATTGCCCTTAACTCTACAGGGGGTGGAGCATTTTCCGCCCTCCAAAATGAACGTCCCACAACAGTTTCCCAATCAAAACACACAAATCACATTAACATAGAGTTAATTTTGTGCCATTGTTAAACAAACAAATTAAACGTTTTGCAAATAAACACAACCTTTGTAAAGGAAAACTTTCTTTTAAACAACAAACAAGAAGTAATTTGCACAAACAAGTCAATCTGAGAGACTTTTACAATGTTGTTATAGGTTATAATATAATATAAATATATGTTTCGTATTTTTATAGTAGTTAGATCATTTTGACTTGGTCATTTCATAAGTAGCTCACAAGCCAAAAAAGTCTGGGCACCCCTGCTGTAGGGTAATACAGTTATATCAAAACACAAGCACGTTTTAATTAACTATAGAAGGCTGAAAGAACTGCCATCATGTGTGGCTTTTTATATCCACACCGGACACGAGAGATATTATACATCAGTCTTTTATAATTAGTGATCATGTCTACACTGAAAGAGTTACATTACTACACTATAAACAGCTGTGGCATGTGGCGATCATCTCGCGCCATGTGGCTGTGGCGCGATATGTAAATACATTATGCAAGAATAATTGTATTAGACAGCATGCATGAAATTCATGATACTTCTACAGGTTTATTACATGTTTGTAATAGAATTATGTCTGCTATGAGTGACACCTTTGCTTTTAAGTGTAATTCAGTATGTTTACTCTCAGTTTTCTGTCAAAAATAGTGACTTTATAGCAACGTATGGGTAAGTTAAGAAACATTTTTCCCCATTTGTTATTGTTCTTCATATTCATTAATTGTTTTACATTAATATAATTATAATAAAGTAAACTGTATTCCAACTGTAATTCCAAAAGGACTAACTGTAATTCCAGCAGTCCAGATTTTAATATCTATTTGTAACACCTGGACAGCAGAGGGAGCCCAAGTCCCGAGACTGTCTGCCCGCTCCCTCTGCTTCCTCTTTGGTGCTTCCTCTTTGGTGACTTCCTGTTTGCTAGCAATAAAAGCTTAGCCTAGCAAACAGGAAGTTGCAAAGTGTTGGTTTGCCCTCTCCATTCTACCTGTGTTTTTCCCCCTTTGTTTTTGGACTGCTCTTTGTTGGTTTTCGGAATTGGACTGTGTTTTGGTTTTGATGTTTTGCTGCCTGCCCCTGCCCCTCACTCTGTTTGGATTCCGTATTTTTGGAATACCTACATTGTACCCATTTGCCTGTCTCTTTACCCTGCCTGATTGACCATGCCTTGTCACACAAATAAAAAACAGCATTTGAATCCGACCGTCTCCGTCTCTGTTGCTACCCTAGTCGTGACACTATTAGTGTTTATTAGACACCTATCTGTGTTTTTCTATTGATCACATCTCCCAGGTGGTTCACACAATGATGGAGTTGTGATTTCAGCATATTCTCAGTCGACAGCCTCAGGACTTAGACTATTTACGGTTCATATGCACACAGGATATGGTGTGGATATGGATATGGTGCATTTTCTGATTGCTCTTCTTGGATGTATTGTGGATGGTCTCACAGAGCTGTACAGATTAGTAACAGAGGAAAAATCAAATCAAATCAAAATCAAAGTCATAACAGTAATCATTCAAGTCAGTCACAGAGCAGCTGGACCTCCACTTTTTGATGTGTCGCAAGATTATCTGCTGCATTTGCTACGTCAAGGCCTCCCTGTGTCAAGAAGAATGCATTGCCAGTCTTCTTGAAGTGTCTAGGCGGACCATATACAGACAGATATCAGATTTAAATGGTGACAGCAGAAGAAATATAATTTAGCTTGGCTAAAAACAGATCATAATTATGTTAGACACAGATCGCACTCTGTTCTAACATAAAAAAATACTATACCAAACAGTGTGTTTTGTTTAAAATTTTTAATTATAATTAATTAACACCTCAAATGTGTAACCTTTTGGATTGGCCATATTTGGTGTGATATTACTATATCTGATACTAAATTGAATTGTTTAAACCATTGTTTTTGACACATAATATTGTAGTTTCCACAGTTTTTCTGTATTTTAAAATATATTGTGGGACAATACATTGTTACACTCCTGCATTATGCTGAATGATCTGTGCAGCAGCAACAAAAATTGTATATACAAATTAAACAACAGTATTTTTTTGGTATCCCACAATCCACCATAGGCACGGAGAACAGATCAGTTTTATCTGGAAACAGACTAGCTTAAACGTTTAGTCATGGCTAGCTATAAACTGATCAGTCACATTAACAACTTTAAAGCAGATATTGTGAATGTCATTGACATTGTGGTAGAGTCAGCACTGTGAAAACATCCAAATGGTTAATTATAAATATAGTAAGACAGATATTCATCTGGAATATAAACCATATAATGTAAACATTGTTTGAGGTCTCAGGGGAGTGTAGTAATTTGACCAATAGCGTCATCCACTGTTTTGGAAGAGGAAATTGCTCCATTGCATTTGTGAGAAAGCAAAGTTTTTCTCATAAAAATATATATTTGCAACACACAATGTATGTATTTGTCATACCTTTGCATTTTCTCCCAAATTGACTTTTTGTTTGTTTGAAAGTCGAGTTTTCTTTTGCAAAGCAAATATGCAAAACTGTATTTGTTGTATAATGGCACAAAATTAACACCATACATTAATGTCAACCCCCCTTTAAATTGGTCAGAACGTCTTTACTATGATATCTTTTTGATAGATTTATTGTGTCCACAATTAGTAAGCGTGTATGGCCATGAATTTAAAAAAAAGCTTGTTGGTGTTTTGTAGCTTTATTTGCCTTTGAATACAACTGCTTCTATGGCAGGTTCATCTCAAGTTTTTTGGCAGGTTTTGGATGATTTCTTTACATGCCCTGAGCTTGAGGTCTATTGCAGTTTCAGTTCTGAGACTCTTCAGTTTGTTTGGAGAGAAGTTTACAATTGCAACACGTCTTCATTGTTTTCAGGGTTTGGCAGGTGGCTGAAAGTGGTTTCCAGTATGATGCATGATGTTGTAGTTGTATGCATTTGTTGTGAGCAGCATGTAGAGGCATTATGCATAGTGATGAAAGGTTTGTAGTCTGTCACAATTAAATATTTGCCATACAAGTATGTGGGGTATCACTCCATACAATACACAATAGCAAGCATTTCTCTTTCAGTGTTTCTTTATCTTTGACATTTGGGTAATGTCTTGGAACCAAAAGCAATATGCCTGTTGTCTTGCACCAATGCCTTTCTGTACCTCTACCTCCATGTGAGGGTAGTAACTAAGTTGTGGAAACAAGGAATATATACTGTATATATATAAGACGACAAAACCAGGGACAAGAACTACATATGTGAAAAGATACGTAACAGAACTGTTGTTTTGATGTAAGAATTACAAAAGAAGAACACAAACACTTGCTGAGAATGTCAACTCCACAAACCATGCCCACATCAACAAACACAAATTACTTTAGTACTTTGAAAAGTTTTATTATGTATTGGAAATTAGCAAGATTGTTGAGATACATGCCCAAAATGTTATCTGTCTGTCTACTACCAAAATGTTATTTATAAAATTCATGGTATTCCATGTATTTGGAAAGATCAATGGAATTTATAACTAATCCAAAATGAAAAAGACAAACATAATATAAAAGACTTTATATTATGTGTATAAAAAGGTAAAAAATTAAAAAAATGTGAAAGTACAGGCATAATGTCTTAACATGCAGCATTATTGCATAGTGTATACCATCTGCGCTCTTGTTAGATAGCACCAGTTTCAACCCATAAAACTCAATTGCACAGATACTGAAAGCTAGGCAAAAAAAGGTGTAACTGTATGTATTTCTGTGTGGTTGAATGTGTGCACATTTAAAATTTTGCACGGATACGATCCAAAGGGTCTGTGTCCCACATGTTGCAGTCCCAGCCCTGGAACCACCCAGTGAATGTGGGAGGCTCAGAGCCTTGCTTTATAGTGACAACCGGGATGCCACAGCGGCCGGAGGGGTCAGAATCCACATATTCTTTGGCTGATGAGAAATAAAGAAACAATCAATTAAGAAAGGACATTACATAGTACAATAATCTTATTTATATTACATAGGTCATATGTTGAGTTTTGGACTATAGATAATGTATTTCTGTTTTATTCTTTTTTTATAATAAAATATGATGAACAAAGAAACTTCCCTTTCAAGGGAACCCGATATTGTGTCTGGTTTGACACTAGGATACGCCAAAATTAAAGCACTTTACGGCACCTGTGAAAAGTGTATCATCAACTTTTTTGTTTTCAGGAGACATTTGTTTGTTCTGGTCTTGAAGCATGAATTAACGTATTATTTTTATAGACGGTTCCCCTTGGATAGTGGTCTTGAGGCTCTTCTGGCCAAAGGAGCACCTTGAGGGCTAAGTCTCTTGTGGTGCTGTGCCAGCCAGTCATTGCTGAGCACTCTAGGACTTAGGATCCCCTCTTAGGAATGCTTTCTGCCCTCTTGGCAGAACCTTCCAGCTAGCAAGGGAAATTGTGTGTTGGATGGTAGCAGACAGCAATCAGCTGTATCCGGTCTGACTGCTGTCTGTCCAGGAATTTGTGGGGTTGTACCTTCACTATATTATATCACTAGAATATATTCACTAGAACAACTGATGTGCATCAAAAATTGCTGCCCAGATGCATTGTTCCCTTAACAGGCACCCAAGGTTATATACGTGTACAAATTACATTTGTAATACCATTCAAAATCAAAACAATTAAAACACAGAAAAAATGTAACTGATAGCGAGTAAGTGGTAATTCTACTCATTTGAATACTTGTGGTTTCATTTACACTTGTAGTATAAATCTGTGTTATTACCTATTTTAGCTGATCCATTCCGCTCCACCTCGTTGGCATCATTACCAATCCAGAGAAAGATCTATGGTAATAGAATTTAGAATATTGAGGTTTACACACTCACTAAATTGCTGAAAATGAACATTTAGATGAAGTGGGTACATGCATACTTAAACTGTGTACATGCTTAAAGTCTATGAAATATACTTTATATACTTTAAATATAAATATGATGGAGCACTTTAAATGCTTACCTGATCCCAAGTATCCAAGAGCATTACATCATCAGTGGCCAGATCAGACTGTGTAAATTCTCCAGGCACCTCCTCAGCCTATAATTGAAGGCACCATGAACAATGCAATATATTGCAATATATCATTCAACAAAGAAATAGGCTTTTAATTTAATTTATTTAGGCTCCAGGCTCACAATTAGACATCCAGTCTTGTTGGAGCAGCCAAAGAGGCGAGGAGGTTTAACTGTTTTCTGAAGACTTTTGGAGGTCTGATAATCCTTTCTTCCACCCAGAGCAGACCAAAACCCAGCTGAAAGGAGAAAAGATGGATAGATTGAAGAAATAAAAGAATGAAACATAAGAAAATTGAGAAAGACAAACTGAGGAAGAGTCATTATGTAATTACAAAAACATTTTGTTTTTTTATTTGTAACTTATCTGTGGGTGACAAAATAAATAAAAAAGTCAATACTGCTTTCCTTGAGTATATGGGTCCATGGTTACAATATGCATTGTTTCAATTCTTAGTCTAAAATGAGTTTGACACATCCCTGATGTGTTTCCTTATCTTTCTCATTTGTCTAATTTACAGTGCCTGATTTAAAAAAGCTGGCACCCACCCGGTTCTTTGCCCTCTGAAATTTCAGTAGCCTTGCCCCCAAGAACGCTGCAAACATATTTTGCAGCAACAATTTCTCCATCTGATGCACCCACTCCTTTCCACAGAAAAATGCCTTCAGGACATTTCAGCACAAACACATCATTAGTGTTTAGTTTATCTGCAGAAGGTGGAACCTGGATTGAAAAGGGAGAAAGAAAAATTTTCACTCATTCCTGACTAAACCTTTATCTGACTATACTAAAGGTTAATACTAAAATGTATTACTGGAGTACAATAATCACCAACCTCCACAGCACGTGTTGCACGAGTGGAGCTCTGTCGGATGTTGAAAAGACGTGTGTTGCCAGCCTGACTTTGACCGCCTTTGCGTGAAGTCCCCCCCAGGTGGGCGATCATGGGTTTTCCCTTGAACAGACTCATCAAGTGGGCAGGTTCTTGGCCTTGAGTGACACGAACCTTCAGATGGACATTACAGTTTTATCAGGCTTGCAGTATAATAGAAATAAAATAACATATACAGGTCCTTTTCAGAAAATTAGCATATTGTGATAAAGTCCATTATTTTTTGTAATGTACTGATAAACATTAGACTTTCATATATTTTAGATTCATTACACACAACTGAAGTAGTTCAAGCCTTTTCATTGTTTTAATATTGATGATTTTGGCATACAGCTCATGAAAACCCAAAATTCCTATCTCAGAAAATTATTCTAATTTAAATATGCTAATGTTCTGAAAAGGGTCCGTATATATATATTCATGGTTCATGGTTCATATTCATATTCATGGTTTTGACATTGACCACCATTATTCAGCAGCACCACACTGAGCAGCCCTTAAAGCAAACAATCATTTCTGAAATTAATTGTGACCATGGTGATGTGTTTGGTAATACCTGAACAGGTGAACCTCCCATGCTGTCATCTAGTTTGACTGTTAGAAAAGCTGAGGCAGCCAGCTCATCTTGTGTACACTTCAGTCCTTGCCTGAAAATTTAACAAAATGTAGAAAGGTCATTAAACATTGACATTGGTTAAGAATTTCAGTCCTATTACTTGGCAAATGCCTAAAAATAAGACTGCCTAAAATTAATAAGCCCATACCCTCTTTAAGGCAGCTCTTGATATATGTCATTATATACTAAAGTGGTTAATAAGCTCAGCCCCTTTCAATTTTTATGCCTGAAAATATGCTATAGTTTATAGTTTTTTATGCTATAGTTTTTTTATCTCTTTCTCTCTTTAACATAATACATAAAGGGAGTCAGTGTTTAGGATGCTGCTGGTTGGTTAATGACTACATGTAACAGCATATATACCTATAACTGTCTTAGCTCACCAAGTGTAGATGATATGCTGCTCTTTGCTTCCTTGTCGGTAGGTGTAGAGGATTAGGTAACAATCTCCTCCATAGAACTGCCCATAGCTGGAAGGGTCCACAGGAACTTTATTCCCACCTTCCACACGCCATATCTGCCAAGGTCCACGGCATAAGAGCATTAAAATTATCAAGTGCAATGTATAGCTGACATCTGAAGCAACAGCATTCTGGAATTTCATGATCCTTCTTACAGCTTAATGGCTACACATTACATACGTTTAGCATGATGCTAGCATGATTTAGCATGATGCTAACATGAGTTACCATAATATTAGCATGATTTATCATGATGCTTACATGATTATCCATAATGTTACATGGTTGCTAGGATGCTCTATACTATTGCTAGGGTGTGGCTAGAAAATAATAAAAAAAAAATTATAGAAAAAAAGAGAAGAAAATAAAAAAGAAAATAATAGAAAAAAATACTTTATTGCTAAAACATTGACTAGGTAGTCATGTCTGTAGACAAACCTTACGTTGGCTTGACAAAACCTGGCTAAAAAGTGCTAGTGCTGGTATATTAATGGTTTGAAATACTATACTAATAGTTTACAGTAGTTTAGTTTAGGTTTAAGATGTTTTAGTATATTGTTATTGTTGTGACATAATCTAGCATGATTTTAGAATTTTTAGAATATTGCTAGCTTTACTTTGCATGATGCTAGCATGATTTTGCTAGAGAGGTTGCTAGTGTGCTCTAAATGTTTTCTAGGGTGTAGCCTAGAAGTTGAGATATGATTGAATAATTTTATTTCATGGTTGTTAAGGTACAATGAATGGTTTCTAGGGTGTACTACCAGTCTGAATCAGAAGAAGCCAGATATCCCATAGAGATTATACAGACTTCATAATGCCCATATTTTGTCCAGCAAATGAACGCAAGCAAGCAATGGTGATGTTTGTGTCATGACCCCAATAATTACTTAATAGAATAATTTTTACCTGAACATTGCCAGAGCCATCATCCACCATACCATGCTGGGCAGACATTGATTTGTTGGAATGCAGACTGGAAGCATCAAAAGGGATTTGAGCAACGTGAGCAATACGGCCTATGGTGTAGGCCTGACCAGGACCTGTTGTCTCATCCTTATCTCTCCAGTTACTGAAGAACTGCTTAAACAACGTAGTTTCACCTCCAGCTGGGATAACCTCAATCTGTTTACAAAAAGATGGTAGACACATTGGTTAGAATTATGCTTCCACTTGTTTTGTTTCCTTTGTTTTCATAACAAGATGACTATGAGGTTAATACCTGTGTGTTTTGGGGGTAGTTCTTCTCTTTAATAAACTGCACAGCTGTCTGCATGCCCGCTATTCGTTCTGCTTGATTAGCTTTCGATCCTGGGATGGTAAAATCCATAAAATTAGGTAGCTATCTTACAAGAGCTCTGCATTTTACCCTGCATTTTTAATTAGTGTAAATATAATATAAGGACATAAAAACACAGTTAAAGGTTGAGCCTACCTTTCCAAAGAAAGATTTTACGGTCCAGTCCATTATCCAGGATGTAACAGTCATCTTGAGTGAGCATCTCCTGTTTAAATGGATTGTTCTGGGCCACCAGAGATGTCTTCATGGAGCCTCCAGCATTAGATACCTAATCCACACAAAATACAGCATATGTTAAATAAACTCATAAATTAAACGCACTTATCTGAATGAAAACAATTCATAGAGTATATTAGAACTCTGTTTGCATACTACATACTAAACACACCCTGTAGAGAGAGCCCCTTTTCTGATGGCATTTGTCTGTAGCCTCATCATCAGGACTTGCTGCTGGGATGCTGGGCTTGGGTCCAAGAACCTAAAAATAAACAAACAAAATAAAGCTTTTTATCAGTTTTGCAAAAATCTTGCCAGTATTGTGTGAAAGTACAAGCACCAATCAACCAAAGCAACAACATATTATGTAAGCCTTAAGCACAAAGCCAACATGAACACCATCTGTCAGCACTGGCATTTCAGTCTTTGCAACATAACTAGCCATTTACATGTTTAACATTTTTAAGCTGTTGTGTTTAATTCAAAGTTTATATAATTTTTTGTGTCCTAGCTTAAGGTAGATGCACACTGTGGGCACACTATGTGTTAAAATATATTGTCCTACCTCTGCTTATGCAAACAAATGTGAAGAAAAAACAACATGCCTGATACCCAACACTGTGCTTTGTATAAAATCCATATATTTTCTCGCATAATGTGTACAGTTTAATAGATATACAGCATATTCAGCTTACCTTACCTTGAAGTTCTTTTCTGCTTACGGTCATTATGTTTATGTTTTATGTACCTGGTGTCCTTTAGATAAATGTGTGGCATACATAGATCACTACAGAGCCAATGGCCTTCAATAATAACAAATAGGTAATAACAAAGGTACCAGTACCCTATGGACCCTTTTATTTTCACTTAATTAAAGATTCTTATGCGGCATGGCCCGACTGACCCACCTGTGTTTGTTTTCACTTTCTGCCACAGTATCGAAACCAGCATGCTCCTTGTTCCTTTGTGTTGCATGCTTAAACTTGCAAAATAGCATATTATTTTATATATATAGCATAATATTTTTGACCTGTTAAAGATAAGACTTACATGAATGACAGCTTCTGGTTCGCCCCCATCATCAATCATGTGCAAAGTGGCACGGCCATTTCGCTCATTATCACGGATGTCAATAGCCACTTCAGAAGCTTTCAAACGCTCAAAGCGGTTACTCTCAGTGCCACACCACTGGTAGATATCCTGGTAAAATCAAAGTATTACAAAGTAAGTGAGGATATGAATCCTTGATTTTACAGACAGAGAGTTTTGAAGATGTACACAAATCCATTATCATTTTACCACGTTCTGACCTTGCCAAGATCAATGATAAAGCAGTCTCCATGGTTAAATCTGGCCCAAGACAAATCCACCTCAGTGGCACGAATAACCCGCCGGCCCTTAATGTGAAGCAGACGCTTCACATTCATGTCATTGGTCACCACATGCTGGAATCCAGAGGCCACACCTCCTTGCTGTTTTGGGAAGAAAGAAAATTTGGTATTGACTACAGCAAAGAATATAACTCAGTATGTCAGTAGAGCTCAAGTTTGTCTCCAACAAAAACAGCAAAAACTTTGGTCTGTTGGATAAATATTCAGCATAGCAATATTTTCAGCTGTTTTGTTCTGCTGTTTTGTGAAATGCTTGTTGGCTTTTTCAAACCATTAGAATGATCATCCTCTGAACATACTTATGTTTTGCAGAGCCAGCAGGCCTGAAGCTATCCCAACATTTTGGGCTAAAAGCGGGGAACACATTCTGAATATCTGGTCATTCTGTCACAGAATACTCATCTACACACCTAAGGGCAATTTATTGACTTCGGATTTAGATGATTTAGTGACTTTTTGATGATTTAGTGGCAATTTAGATCTGCATCTGTCTTTGGACTGTGTGGCAAATCAGAATATCTGGATTGGAACCCACCCTAACATAGGGATAACATGTAAACAGAAAGGCTTTCAGGCTCAACCAGGTACATTCTTGCTGTGATAAAACGCTGTGTTGCCTAATCTTTTAAAAAACTACCACAACAATGTGTTACAAAACAGTTAAGAAAACATTTTTCCAATAATTTGAATATATAGCCAACATCTGTGTGTTTGTAAGTGTTACAAGATTTTTAAAAATATTTTTATATAAGCGCAATATATTTTGATCTACACTTTGATTTACAATGAACAACATTATTTATTATTTTATGTTAACCAGCCCATAGGGGTTATTACCTTGTACTTAATTCCAGATTTAAAGTATCCAAGAAATTTGATGGACTCGTTGTTCTGCACCTCACGGTTCTGAACTGGTTTTCCACCCAAATGGTCATCCAGCTGCATAGCAAAGATGGCTGCAGCTCCACTCTCATCCTGAGAACACTCATTACCTACAGTTCAACAAATATAGATGAAATGCAAATATACAAAACAGTGTGAAGGTGTGTCTCAGATGTAAACACAGATCAGCTTACACATCATATGCCTCATATCAGCTTACACCATATGCTACATCATTAAAGCGGGATTGAATTATTTTTGTAAGCTCAGAGGTTTGACAGTAAGCAGAGGTTTAACTACTAAAAGCTATTCTCACCCAACCACATGTGGATGTTGTATGAGGGAGCAGAGGTGGTGTGAAGGACAACATAGGCATCTCCACTGAAGAAGTTCCCATGGAGCTGTTTGGGGACAGGTTTTAGGTCCATCTTTTCTATTCTCCAAATCTGCAGACCAGGCACTATACCTGCATTTTGGAACTCCTTATGCAAAACCATGATTTCTGGAACAAACAATTATTTTCAGTAAGATAATCCATAACACTGGGATTGATATTAAGAGGGATAGATTTAAGTATTAGGAAACAAATTAAACAATTGCAGTCCTGTGTTGAGAATAATGCAAGTTATGGGTGCATTTATTTTTCTGAAGACATTATTATTTAATTTTTTTATATGCTTCCTGCATAAAACAATTATGTAATAATAGGTACTGCAACTGACCTCCAGTTTGACAAGTATTGTAGTTGCACTTTTAAATAGGTCGGGAAGACACAATCAGCTCTAGGCTGGAAGTTATTTAGTCAAGTCAGTTGAAGTACTTGGAGGGTACAGCCACGTAGGGTGTGGCTGCCAAGCAATGAGTCATGCATGCATGATTGGGCCCGTGGGCAGCACAGGCATGCATGTATTTTTGTTTATCAGTGCACAGATTTATTTAAACAATACATTTTAATGTGATATTTGGTAGTGCAAGTAACTTTAAATATGAGAAGTGATATTAACATGTAGCTGTTTGTAATGCAATTTCAACCACAGTAACAGAACATCTAGTTCTGGCAACATCTGGCAAGTGCATCATGCTAATCACCAAAGAAATTATTAAAACTTCAGTTATTGTTTATATTGTAACATTGCATTTACTTTACGAAAACAATGCAGTATTTTTTTAAAAAGCTGCAGGTGATTGAAATGTTAATTATTTTGCATATTAGTTTTGCGTGAAAACGTATTGTAAAAAACCTAACCGTTGTAACAAGTTTGATAACATTACTGGCATAGCAAATGTAACGGCTGTCTGTCTGGATTGACACGCCAACAAATGAAAAGTTGTGTAGCCAGCATGCACGTTTGCCAATACACACTTCTCACACACATTCAATCATTTTAGCAGATGGGGAATAATACCCTATGCATAACATAGCCAGTCTTTAATTAAACTTTATTTCATTACGTAAAATAATTTGTTTCGTGTTCGTTCCTTACTTCCTTACTTGTACTAAAACCCAGATCTGCCTATATTACTCAAAAATACCATCTGCAGCGATATTCATATCTTACCTTCTTTGACAAGATGTCTTTTTGCCTATAGAAGCTGCTTCTGGTTCCAGAGTACGTAGTTGCAGAAGTTTCAATAGATGCAAGCGGACTTAAATGTTCTGCCTTTTTTTTCCACAAGGCACATGTGAGTCTTCAGCCAATTACGATCTCCGTTTCTCTTACCCCGAAGGCTCAACTGTAAACCCACATTATGTAACATTATGGCTCATTGTCATTCCACTCCCCCAAAACAAAAACACATTAAAAACATGCATAACGCTGAATTCTTATTATATACATACCGAACAGTACAACATAAGGTAGTATACAATAAAAAATACATTACCAAAGCTTCATAATTGCATAAGTGCAAGAAGGTTCGCCTGTATTTTACTCTTCTGCAATTCATGTTTAGCCTTTGCAGTCCACAGTTATTAAATACAATTATTTATTATTTACATTATTATTCAATAAATAATACTTAATGGTACCGAATTTTTAAATTAAAAATACAAATCTAAGAGGAAGGTGTGATCAAGCATGATTACAAAATTAATCACATTTTACAAGAACATTTTATTAGTTAAACCTTATCATACATCAAAACATAACTCTTTTAGGGACCGAGCACTAAGCGTGCGAAGTCCCTATTGTTTTTGCTCTGTTTATTCTTCTTCTCCGTCATTCGTCGCACCTTTGAGGGCCTTAACATGCTCAAAAACTCACCAGATTTTGCACACGCACCAGCCCCAGCGAATCCTTTAAATCCTTTATTCATTTTCTCAGCCTTATGTTGTTTTTCTACTGTCAGCTGTTCTAAATTGTTCTAAATTCACTGTTAACCACAGCTTCACAGAACCTATTGCTTTAAGTTAGTTACCTTTACAGGACTTCCATCCTTTCCTGAACCAACCAACTTTCACACCATCCAAATGCACCGCCATAAGATTCCAGCAACAACCAATATGCAAACAAATATTTTTTAACTTCATTCATGTATGACTGATACAATGTTTGTTATGAAATAAACATTAGCACAACGTTAACCATTAGGAAAATCATTTACTTAAAGTAAATTATACATTGTTACTTTCATTATGGCTTTTGAAGTCTTGATGAGTTATATGGCAGATTAAAATCTGGCCTATTTATAGGCCTATTTAGGTCAATTTCATGCAACATAGTATTGCGCTCCACAAATCTTTAAAAAGGTGCCTGCAAAATATGTGATCAGCTACAAGTCTGAAGAAAGGCGTGCAGTCAAGACTGAGGTGTGGTAAAGCAATGCGGTGCCTTGTTCCCTATCTTAGGGAACTGGGTTACATACATAATATTGCATAGATAATGCCCGCTACTCTTTAGTGAGGGAAGGCCTGCTCCTAGATGTTGTGCATTGCGTTTTGGTAAGGACATGATGTGGACAGTAAAGATGAAAAGAATAGAGTGATCATTTCTGAGTGGAACGCAATAGAGCATACAACATGCATAACATGTCAGAAGACTTTAAGTATTAATCAAATAAACATACATAACATTGATAATCTAAAAGGGATGGTGGTTTTACAGAAAGGAAGCTTTTGTCATTTTATTTTCAACACCCTCTTTAGCATTTTGTTAAATCTTACATTAAATCATGTCAAACTAAAAGGAAAAAAGGTTTGCAGCATAATGCACTTGTTGTATCAATGTATTATGACAACACACATTTCCAGTGAGTTGACATTCTCAGTGAAGGTGAGACCACACCTTTCATTAACGAATAATTACAGCAGCAGACGTGTCTACTTTTTTGTTTTTCATGCACATTGGGTTCACAGAACAGCAAACAATTCATGTCATAACGCTTGCTGACTATATGTGTTGACCTGCCCTGCCCTTGCAATTTCGAACACTTCCCCACCCAGCCCTCAATGCTTTCCAATGTCATTGCAATCTCAAGGCTTTAACTGAACCTTGCTACACCTGCAGAACTGAGAATTGTTCCCCCTAGCAGTTGGCAGAAATCTTTTCTGCAATATTCTACAAAGCATCTAATATCGTATCAGGACATCAACCCAAGAAGCTTTCTGTTTAATATTCTTGACAGATCCATAAGTAATACTGAGAGAAAGCTATTTCGTCAGCATATGCCTTTGGATTTTAAAGTTGCAAAGCAGGATTTTTCAGGGATTTTTTTTTAATCAAAAGTTTAAAATAAAAGGCTACATAAATGTATGTTTAAGTAAAAGATGTACCCAAAGCTTTTTGCAAGAGTTATGAAAGGTCTGTGGATCTGAAAGTTTAAACATGAGGGCAGTGAATTGAGAAAAAAACAGGAGTGGCAATAAGTGGAGTGAGTGAGTCAGAGGGTGAGTCATAGTCACAGGCTGTAGTGGTGTTTTGTAGTGGTGTTTCCTTTTTGCATCACACACATTGCACACAGCTCACAAAAATAAATCAAACAGATTTACAAGCTTACAATTAGTCCCTAAATAAAGATGTTTTGTCTTTTTCTTTAGTATTTAAAGGTTGTAACACCACCTAACAAGCCTGAGTGTACGCAACCTCAAAACTGAACCACAGCATTGAAGCAGATTTTAGACTCTGCAGCTTCTCATCGTAACTTCCTTAGGAAGGAATGCAGTCACAAGTGTCTAAATCTAAAAAAGGTGTGCAGTGTTACCCATAACTGTAGTCACAAGCCCAAGCAATTGTTGACTATAATAAAAGGTGTAACACAGCAGTTGCTACATAAAAGAAAACATACAGGTATAACTGCCTTTTTAGTTGTCAGTGTCAAATTTATTGCATTAGTAAATAGATCATACGTTTGTTAACATTGATAACACAACTTAATCATAATTTTAGAATGTTTAAAGAACATTATGTGTGCTTCAGTGAAAGCAAGAAAATTGCTTCCACTTTAGATTTTCGACCCCATTTCCAGGTAAATGTGTGACAGGGTTTTTCATAGGTATAGCCAGGCAAAAGCCAGCTTACTCAGCAAATATATATAGCATATTCTATAACCTTGCTTTAACAGTTATTTTACATTTACATTTATTCATTTGGCAATCACTTTTATGCATGGTACACATATTTTGTTTTATCAGGACTTGCCTTCCCCTGGGATTGAACCCACAACCTTTGCGGTGTTAACACAATGCTCAACCAGTTGAGCTAACAGGATGCTTTAAGATCCTAAGAAATGAAATGAGACATTGCACCAGTAGCTTGCGTTATTGGGAATCCCTTTCCTTGAAACTTTATGAAAATAATTGAACACCAGTGAAATAAAATGGACAATGTCATACAATTATACAAATCACATCCAAATACTGTCAGGGTCCCTGACCAGTAGATAATGCACTGTATGACCTCAGAATCTTTAGACTGAACAAAAAGAACAGCTGATTAGGGGTGCGTTTCCCAAAAGCATCGTTAGCCAACTATAGTCGCAAGTTCCATCTTTACTGTAACGACTGGCCAGCAGAGGGAGCCCAAGTCCCATGACTCTCTGTCTCCTCCCTCTGCTTCTTTGATGACTTCCTGTTTGTTGGCTATATAACAGCATGCCAGCAAACAGGAAGTCGCGATGTGTTGTATTGCCTGCTTGTGTTTGCTTTTTTCGTGGTTTTGTGCTCCTCGTGGTTTTTGTATTCATCGTGGTTTGGATATTCATCGTGTTTTTTGGATTTCTTGTGGTTTTGAATTTCCAGCTCACACTCTCCCCGTGTCAAGTCCAGCAGCTGCTCCCCCCAAGTTCCGTTACTTGTCCTGAGCCCAGTCCAGCTACAGTTGTTCCTCCTGTGCCTAGTCACGACACTGCTGGAACTAGCCTAATCCTGGCCGTAGCGCTGGGGGTCATCTGGGCAGCGTATACCACTATGGAGGCCTCAGAGGAGGCAGCTCAAGCTGCAGATCCTCTGAGGGCAGCATCCCCTGAGGTGGTGGCTGATGCCACAGATTCTGCTGTGGTGGGGATGTCTGTAGCCACTCCCTGCACCGTGGTAGCGCCTGATGACTCACACACTCCCAAGGCTCTTTCTCTATGTTGGTATGTCTGTGCTCTCTGTTCCAGATCCGCCCTGCTGGATGCTCTCATCTTCCAAGCTGCCCTAGCAGACCCTCAAGTCTCCCGAGCCGCCCTAGCGGGCTCTCTAGGCTCTCTGGTCTCTCAGGTATTTCCAGTCGCCTGTCTCGCCCCTGATGGTCTCTACAGTCACCGGCTTCGCCCCTGGTGGTCCCTGTTGTCGCCTACTCCGCCCTGGTGGTCCCTGCTGTCGCCTGCTCCGCCCTGGTGGTTCCTGCTGTCGCCTGCTCTGCCCTGGTGGTCCCTGCTGTCGCCTGCTCCGTCTGGCGGACTCCCTTGTCCCCCCCGTGTTCAAGTCGCGATTTGTTGTATTGCCTTTGTCTTTGTGTTGCCTGCTTGTGTTTGCTTTCTTCATGGTTTTTGTATTCATCGTGGTTTTGATATTCATCATGGTTTTTAGGATTTCTTGTGGTTTTGAATTTTGGACGTTGTTTTGGGATTTTGATGTTTGCTGCCTGCTCAACCTATGCTTTGGATTTTGGATTACTGTTTTTGGATTGCCCCTATTGTTGCCTGTTTAAACAAGAAAACCCTGCATTTGGGCCCGACTCCCGTTCCTCTGCAAACACAGTTCGTGACAGTTACCTTCATAGTTTGACAATTCGGTGGTTCCCAAAACCATAGTTCCAACAAACGTTCGCAAACAGCATCACAAATTTTTGTGGTTGGAACTACAGCTCTCAACATGTGGTTAGAGGAATAGTTTCTCATTGGTTTGCTGTGTCGACATCTTTGATTGCGCCATACCTCTAGTTAAGGACTACATTTCCCATGCACCCCATACCTGGGGCTACGCCCCTCTCAGCTGCAATGCATCTTGACAGCCTACACACTTTTGAAGGTACATTTCAGATATAGTTACCACTATTAAGAGACAATGTAAAATATTTATCACAGACTAATAGTAGATAGAGTGTAATATTAATGGAGGTGAATGAATGTCATTAGCAAACAGAACTGAAAACAGGAACAACAGGCAAGTATAAATTAACAGTAACTTAATTGAATATTGGCTGGCTTTTCTCTTTAGCAGAACACTGGTGGAGCAGACTGGAGAAACAAGGAACAGAGCTAAACAGGCTGATCTTATCAAACAACAAGTGATCTTATCAAAAGTCAGGACATTTGTGGGGTAAATTTGGGATGTCTTTTGTAGGAGCTCAGACAAAAAGTGCCAGATAGTGTTGACTTTGTAGACTTTGTTTGGTTCCACTTCCACAGCAAAACTTGTAGGGAGGGAGACAGAGAGTCAGTGAAAGGATTTAATAGCGAGACAAGAAAATAGGGCTCAATCTGAACCCTATTTTCTTCCACTTATTCTGGCGGAGTTGGCTAAGTCTTGCTGTAAACCATGTTTTTTTGTTGTTGTAAATATGCAAAGACTTATTTAGCACACACACTCCCTCACAGAAACTAATGTTTAAAAAAACACTCCAGTCTGTACAGTCAAAACAGTCCTGCAATTTCTGCTTTGCCTCATTAGTCCACTTTTACTGTTCTCACTGTAGGTTTTCCAGATTTTAGAATTATGTAGCAGTGATCCAATGTGTTTTTATCTCTGTTGTGGCAGTTAATACGCTGTTTGGCACCTATCCCTGCATCGCCCTGAGAGTGTAAAGTCCCTATCTGTCTTGTTTAAAAGAAGCAAATCATCTTTTTTTTGCAAGAAGCAATTGTTGGCCAAATGCATCACTGCAAGAGGCATACAAAGTCCTCACTGGCGAAGTCTCATCAATGAACCGGCACATTTACCTGCATTTCCTTCTCTCACAAACAGCAGCTGCTCCTCTGATCAAAAGTTCCAGGAAACTTTAAAAATTAGGTAAAAATTGTTTCTGGAGTTTTATGCTTTACAGAAAGAGTAAACATATTTGGCAGGTTGCTTCCTTGAGGCACTGGCAAGCTTGTATGGCTTCAGGGCTCCAGGACAAAGATTTGGGCCTGTGACAAAGAAAGGTTAGTGGAAAAGTGATTGAAATGAAACTACAGATAAACCTACAGTAGAAATTTGCAAACTCAAGGAAATATTTTTTGACAGCTGTGGGTTGTGGAATCTGGAATTAAATCAGGGTTTCAAACCCCAGTCCTTCTTTGCCACAAAAAAGATGGACTAAGGATATATCCTACCTTCAGGTAGTTCAATAGCACAGTCCCATGGCCAGTTGGGTAGCTATCTGCTGACACATTACAGAGGTAATCACACTACAGAGGGGAACAGAGACCAGTAGATAGCCTAATCATTATTAATAGACAGAGGTGGGAGACTCCAGTCACATGACTTGACTTGACTTGAGTCTGACTCGAGTCACAATTTTCAAGACTTGCAACTTGCTTGATTAAAGTAAGAAAATGACTTGACTTTGACTTGGGAGCAAGTGACTTGAGACTTGACTTGAACTAAAAAATAAAGTAAAATAGAGTAATACTTTTACACCACAGATAAATTAACTGTAACTTAGCTGAATGTTTCTTTAGTAGAACACCAGTTGAGAAGACAATACAGAAACCAGAAAGATAGGTAAGTACTCACTATTATAAGGAGTCAGGTGCAGGTGTGCAGAATCAATAGGTTGGTGAGAGGAAACAAGTGGGCAGAGTTGTGATCTTTGCTGTGGGATGCATGGCTGACCCTTTGACAACTTTAGTAGTAAATTTATATACCCTATATATATATACAGTATTTATATACCCCTTTATAAAATACTGTTTTACTATTTCTTCCAAAGTTCTGTTGTGTTGTATCAACCATGGTTTATAATAAGTTTTGGAATTCACAGACAAAAACCTACACAGACCTTTTCCATGCATATGTGCACAAATACAAAGCTATGCATTGGTGTTTACATAAAGCAAAAGTCAAGGCCATAATGCAACAGTTTTCAAACCAGAGGAGCTTGAATAGAGTGTGCCATCAAGAATGTAAATCCAGACAATTCCACCACTATAGGAATAAAATTTGATTGACGTTTCAGTGTAGTTGAAATTTTAGTAGATGAACCAGTTTTAAAACATTACAAATTGAAGTTAAAAACTTTTAAAATAATGTTAAAAAGAAATGAAGTTAAAATAAAGTTAAAAGGGAAATGTTAAAAATGTCCAGATTTTAAAACTTTGTACAATACTGTGTTACATTAAAAAAGAAAGGTTAGTGGTACATAACATTACTGCTTGGTTATAAGAATGTTATTTAAACTTTAAATTCTCAAACATTTTTACAATTGTAATGGAGCTGAGGCGGAAGCACTGTTAAAATCCATATGCCGAGTTTAATGAGAATCAGAGTCGTACAATAATCAGAAGTCACAGTAGGCAGCAAACAATCAACAACGTTAGCACATGCAAAGGTTGTGGCAGGCAGGAAAAAAACAATGGAAAACAGGCAATGGTCAAACAGGAGTAAGCAATCCAATAATCAAGCAGAAAAAACTAAATAGTCCCAAACATGAAAATGCAATTACTTTCCCGAAAGCAAAGTGAGCACGGGTTCAGTACTTTGGTGAGGGCTCCCTCTGCTGGCGTGGCTGAATGGGACATCTTATGACAACAGTGCATACATTTTTTGACATTTTTATATATAGTATATTGTTTTAGAAGAATATTTAGAAGAATATTTTACTTGTCTTACTCCAAGAACATTTTAATAACTTTGAAAAAATTCTGACAATGTTTCCTGTTGACTGGGAAATAAATACTTCATTAGAATCAGTGGGTTTCCAGCCTGTACAGTACAGTAAATGTGTTAAAGAATGTACATGTAATACATGTATATCTCCATATACATCAGTTTATATAGAGAATTTATATGGGCATTTAAATATGTAGCATTTTGTTGACTGCAAAATAGCTGGGTTGGGAAAATACTTACTTATATGACAAATAGTGTGGTTTGGGATTCGCCAAGTAAACCAAGTAAATATATTGTAGAAAGCACTACAGCTCTTTTCTTGGGTTAACCATGTATGACCACTACTAAAAACATGTAACAGTAGTCTGATTGTGATCACATTGACGTCATATAACCAGAACCCTCTGGGTTTAATTTAGATTTGTTTTGATCATTTAAAAACAACCACACTCCAGCCATACTGTGTACTAACAACAAGTACAATTTACAGCATACTATTTTAAATCAAATGTTAAAATAAAACAAAGAGAAGAGAAAATAAAATGATAATATCTGACACCACTGTGATTTCTTCAGTTTTGCATTTTATAAGTTCTAAAAGTTCTACACACACTAGCTAAATGTCACCATGTGTGCACAGCTGTCCGGGAATGGTCCTCAGGGGACGCTACAGGAATTCCTTGAGTGGGCGCTGGTGTCTTGTCGTTCACCAATGACTGTGACGTGAACCTGCTGAGGAGCTTGTTGTGGATGATGAGGGAAGCTCCGCTCACGGCAACCCCTGAAGTTTTCCCACCCACTCTCCCCATCTTGGATTATCCTGGTTTTTGTAATGTGCTGGTCTCTACACCGCTGTCCGTTAAAGGCCCCACAGCTCACCCTCAGCCTACCACCTGTGCAGTGGATGAGACGCAGGTCTGCCAGCTGCCAGTGGTGTTGGATCTGGATCCCTCCTCGCCTCCTCCAAACTCAGCATCCTGGAGCTCCCTTGTCTCCGCCTGGTCCTGTTTGTCCCCTGGCTCCTCCAGGCTTCCTCGTCCCCCGACTCTGACTGGGTCCATCATCGAACATCTTCCGTTTATGGATTCCACTCCTCTGGCTCCACCTTGTCGCTCCATCCCTCCTGCTCCATCAGGGTCCTCCTTCCCTCCTCCATCCTCGGGTGCACTGGCTCCACCGTGGCCCTCCGGATCCCTGTCTCCACCTCGGTTGCTGGTGCCACCTGCTCTGCGTTGGCCCTCCGGATCCTCTGTGTCGCCTTGGCTCTTTGGCGCTCAGTCGACTTATCGGGCTCTATCACCGGCTCCGCCTCCGTTGGCCTGCCCCCTGGAGTTGTCAGTCCTTCCTTCTCCAGGGTTACCTCCTTCAACTACGCAGGGGTGGCCATTACGGCTATGGCCTGGGTCTCCACTGGCTCCTCCTGCTGCAACTCCCTCCTGGCTCTTCCCTGGCTCCTTCCGCCGAGGTCTGTCCTGGCTCCGGGCATCCTGGTTCCCTCCTGGGTCTCCCCTGGCTCCTTCCTTTTATCTTCATTGCATAATACTGATTAGTACATAAATAACTGCTAATAATTAAGAACATTTTTTCAATTATTATTTCTTTACAGTATAAAAGTTGCCACTGTATCTATTTTTGATATTTTGAGTTTCATCTTAATAATATTTATCATACCTAAAAATTTCAAATTTCATTCCAAAGTACATTTTCTAGAAAACATTTAAGAGCTGGGATGGCAGTTTCCTGAGCACCATTTGTAAATAAGTAACAATAAGAGGGTTACAACTTTGGAAACACGGTGGGGATCGGTTTTCTGTGTTTGGTTGTTAAGGCTAATTTTGTTCATTATTTTCCAGTGTTGTTGTGAACTGTATGTGTCATGGGTCTTACTCAGGTTGGTGAGTGGAATCATCAAACTCATACTTATGTAAGGGAGGCAACACAGAAGCAGTGGTAGAATCCATTTCCTGAGTTTAATGAACAAATCCAAAACACAAGACAAGAATCAGAAAGTATAAACAAGGAATAGCCAGGGCAGGCAGCAAACAATCTGCAATGTGGAGCAGGCAATGGAATCAAGCAAACAATCCAAAAGTTTAATCCAAATACTCGAGAAACAGATAAACAAGGAGAATCATACACAAGATAACAATCAGAAATAACAGCTCGGTAAGGCAGTAGTTAGCTGACAATAATTCGCAATGAGTCAACTGAAGCGCATAGCTTAAATAGTCAAAGAATAGGAAATGAGCAGGCAGGAAAAGAGACACGAGAAGTATGCAAACAGGAAGCAAAGCAAACAAGAGTCAGTACTCTGGCGATGACTCCCTCTGCTGGCAAGGCGAGTCAGGATGTGAAGTTACAACTGAAGTGCTGTTCATTTAGATTTGAAGTAGGAGATCATAGCTGGACACCATGAAAGCATTTGTTTTTGAGTTTGTTAACTGACACTAGTGTTGAGGTTGACCTTAATATTGTAAATCCAGAAGTAGGTATACCTGGAGTAGTAGGCTTTGGAAGGTATATAAAGCTGAAGTAGTAGATCCAGTTAGAAAAGAAGCTGCTTTTCAGGTGAACAGGAAAGTAAGTTCTTATATCATTTATTAAGTCAGAGCAGTCTTTTAATACTAAAACTGTTAATGTAAACATTGATTTAGCAAATTACATTGACAATGTCATACAGAATGGTCAATTTTAGTAGACAAATATGCTTGTGTAGTAAAAAAAAATGTTTGATACAGACTTGAGAAGCCTTTTTCCATTTTTTTTTAGAAAGGCTGGATTAAGATGGAGGAATTTTTCTGGAACTGCTTTGTGAAGTCCGGGGGAAGGAGAACTAGTTTAGATTCATAGTGGGGGTGGTGTTACTACTACTGCTGTAGCTAAGGTAACTGCTTTTGAAAAGGAGGTACAGTAGATAGCTTAAAGCATGAAGTAATAACTTGTCCAAAAGTTGTCAAATGTCAGCTCCCATTTCAGAGTCATCTTTGCAAAAACAGTTTCTGTGGGTACCTAGTCCAAGCCAGAAACCTAGGTGGAGTCAGTATATTTAGTAGTTTGTGCAACTGTACAGTGCAATTGTGCAATTGTCACATTTGTCAGAAAGTCCAATTTTGTTCTCTGCTACAATAACTTCGCAGGTAGCGACCGATTTCTTGGTTTATGTGTTCCACCTGGCCGTTGGATTGGGGATGGTAACCAGATGTGAGACTCATGTTAATATCCAATTGGTGACAGAAGGCCTTCCACACTTGAGATGTAAACTGGGTTCCCTCGTCAGACACAATGTCTTCAGGAATGCCATAGTTACGAAAGACATGGGTGAACAAAGCCATGGCAGTTTCCATAGCTGTGGGGAGATGTCTCATGGGAATTAATTTGCATGCTTTTGAAAAACGATCAATAACTACCAGAATTACTGTGTTGTCCTCTGAAGAGGGCTGTTCACACAGGGGGTCGTGATGACGAGACAATGCATCCGCTTTTCTATTCTTGCTGCCTGGGTGGTATGTAACCGTTAAGTGGAACCGAGAAAAGAACAGCACCCACCTTGCCTGATGTGGGTTCAAGCGTTTGGCCCCCTTGATGTATTCTAAATTTTTGTGATCAGTGATCACTTGGAATGGTTGAACGGCTCCCTCTAGCTAATGCCTCCACTCACTAATGGCCTCCTTCATGGCTAGCAGCTCCTTGTTGCCCACGTCGTAATTTCTCTCAGCTTGAGACAGTTTTTTGGAGAAAAAGGCACATGGATGTGACACACAACCCTGTGACGTTGGGAAAGGACTGTACCAATACCACAATTAGAGGCATCCACCTCCACCACGTAAGGGAGATTCGGGTCTCCCGAATGCTCAAGGAATACCTCAAAAACAAAAGGGCACTAGAACATATAGGGCGCTAACCTGCTAAGTTACCAGAAAAAAGACTAAAAACATGCCCTTTAGAAAAGTCCTTAGATAAAGCCCTTTAGAATATCCACATACAGTAAAATACAGTAAAAAATCTGTAAAATAATATACAGTAAAATAATCCTTGGTGTTTTATGTTATGTTATGTTTCTGTCCTGTGGCGTGATGTTTAATGTGTGTCGCACTTTTCTTTTTTAAAGTTTTCTTTAATATTGTTTAATGTTTAATGTCGTCTAATGTTTGCCCTGTAGCCCTTGTTGTATTTCATGCCTCTGTGTTTTGTTCTGTGTAGCACCAAGTCCTGGTGAATCAGATGAATCAAATCCCGGATCGAATCAGCTGTATATGTTGAAATGACAATAAAGCTCACTTGAAACTTAAAAACATAAAAGATGCATTATCTTCAAGCCCTGTAACGCTGCATATTATGGGCTTTACCATTGGTTGTGTGTTGATTGCACTATTTTAAATACAACAGAGCATATATTTCACAATGACAGAAATTATTTTTATGTTTTAACATGTAGCAGCATGAATAGCACTGTCTTGTGCTTTTCATAAAGTGTGTAGAAATCATGGATAAGATTGAATGTTTCTGTTACTATGACTTACTATTAACAAAGTATATAATTAACAGAATACTAAACTTAAATAGTCACATTAATTTATTTTAAGTCCCATTTTATTTTAAGAATTTTAATTATAATATTGTACAGTTTTAACGGTCTGTATAAAATCTTTTTCAATGTTGCTCTTATTTAAGTTGATACAATAAAAAGTTATATTTTTTTGTCTTGAAATATTTTGTCTATATCATTTGCCTTTATAATTGCATACATTTATTTGAGGATGCATAATAGAAATGTATAATGTTTGTTTTACTCTTATTCATCTGTCTGAATCACATTTAATTGAATTTTTTACTCAGTTACTGGATTACTTAGTTAATCAAGACCACATGTATTTATGCTGGTTAATTTGAGTTTCATTTTTTCATTTTCTGAACATTTATTTTTATTATATTTTGATAACCTTTATAGGTTTATAGGTTTCCACCTTGACATGCAATCAAATTCCATATGCAAAACAGCACGTTAGAAGACAAAGAGAGTTAACTTTCTATCAGACAAAACAACCTCTGATTGGTTCACATCCCTCGTCACCCCTCATTTATGAAACCGATGCATAAATAATTACATACTGGAGAATGCTTTATTTGTGAAAACCCAATATTAATCCTCTGCACTTGCTTGAAGTTATCATACATAAATTGCCACAGAATATGTTGTGACAGGGCTTGAGATCTATTTCATAAGCTTATAAGCTTAAAAACATGTTTGCAACAACAGGATATTAAAACAGAATGCTACCATAAACAGAGTGAACATCAATCAAAATAGAAGAATTACAAAGAGCTACATTTAAACAGTTTTCTTTCCACTGAAGGATAAACACAAAGCATATAGAAAACACTCTAAAATAGTTGTGGGAAGCTCCTAAGTTGACAATTGCTCCTAATCCCTTTAAAACCAGAAAACAGTACCTGACCAGGCTGAGAGAAACTACAACAGGCATTGGGCAGAATCTGTCCGCACAAGCAATGAGTGGGACCAGTATGGAAAATGAATCACTCTAAAAGTGGCGGTTTAACAGACATTTCAGCTGAAGAGTTGTCTTCATGAAGTCTTCAACCAATAAACTAAAGGCAGACAGGTGGTGTCTCACCTGAGACCTGCTGCTAGTTTTTGCATGGCTGCTTCTCGCTCCTCTGCATTCTGCTGTGAACGCCTCAGTTTGTTGCGCAGCTCCTGCAGGTGATCCAGTGTGCCAACAAGCTCACCGCGAACTGTCTTCATCTGACTCTCCAGCAGCTGTGTGCGATGGAGGGAGTTACGGCGATCTCGCTTGGTGCGCTGGACCTTCTCCTCCAGATCAGACACTTAGCAAAAGGAAACGTAATCACTTTGAACAGACATTGGCATTATAATTTGTCACCAAAAAAAGTAAAAAGTAACTTAAAGGCCATAAATATAACATCAATAAATTTGTATTTTAATAAACACCAAATAATTAATAAACACCAAAAAAATTGCACAATTTTAAACACATAAATATGCATGTGTTTAAATACAATCAAACAAATAGAAATTATGAAAGTTATTTTAGATATATACCCATGACATCCTCACAATCTTTGCTTTCTGAATCTGTCTCTGTCTTCATCTTCATTAGGCCTTTGGTTTCTTGTAGCATCTTCTCCATCTGAGCCAGTTGAGAGGCTTTGGCTCCACTGGCCCTACGAATGAGCAGCAGATCTCTCTCTCTGTCACTCAGCTCTTTTTTATACTTACTCATCTTTTCTGTTAGCAATCTGTCCAATGTACAATTGAACACAGACAGTGAAACGTATTAAAAAAGAAAGGACTCCAATCAGCTTTCAAAAATTTTCCTGCTACTTTGTGCAAAGTAATTGAAGAAAGAAAATGCAGTGGTGTTCAACTAAACATTGTCAGTCCATTTTCTGTCTTCCATTTTGTTTTTCTAATGTATGCCTATTTTCCTTGAATTCTTGTGAATCTCTTAATCTGTATCATCTGCAGCAGTTCTGTAACTGTAAGCAGTCTCTTACAGGAGAAGATGATCTTCTTTTATACTTGATAACCAGAACAAATTTAGCTTTCAAATAAACAAAGAGTGAATAGAGACTGTGGCAGTCATGGGATCAGCCTGATTCACAGCCTCCAGTAACACAGCATTTTATACTTCACCACACACTAATGGACAATACAGCTCTGCATCTTGGGACAGTCAACATTTAAAAAAAATCTAGTCAGTACCAAAGTACTTTTGTTGATTTTGAAAAATCACAAACAAGATCATTTAAACATTGACACAATTTGCATTTTAGAAGAGAATGATATAAAAACCTCAAAAATCTCAATTTTTTCTAATTTCTTCACCAGAGCCAACATGACACCTAAACCAAACATAACTGAGAACAACGTGAAGGTCATGAGTGAAAAACTATCAGTATTCTTGTCTTATGTGTTTGCAACTCACTTTCTCCTCTTAGTGGTTTATAGAGCATTAACCATTACACATCCACAAACTGGACCCTGAAAACAAAATTGCCTGTTTTGGTTTGCCTAAAAATGTGCTTATGACCAATCATTAGAAATAAATATGGGTATTAAAACGTTTCATGCAGGTCTGTGGTTATGAAGATATGAACACTCTGTACTTCAAGGTCTCTTGATTACGTTAAAATCTCTGTCCCTTTAATCTTTAGCTCTCTCACTTGTTTGCCTCAGAATACAAAGACAGAGCACAGACAATTTTTCATGTCAATAAAAACAAAAATATATCTAACCATAGGCAATTATCTAAGAAGCCCTCTCTCAAGAGTACTGCCCTACATATTCATTATTTTTCTAAGTACAGCTTAGTCACTTGTGATGGGGTAGTCTTGTGGTTAGTCATGATGATCACTTTGTTGATTTGATATCGTGTTTGGAGATGGAGCACATGCTGTGACAAGAGTATCAGAGACAGCATGTTTAGTTGTAGGCTTTAGCATAATCTTACAAAGCAACATTAACATACACATTTGACAGCATAAAAATAAAAGGAAATATACTGTAACATGGTGACCATGGCATGAAAATTAGGTTTTATGTTTAATGTTTTTAGGTAACCTGACACCATGCCATAATGCATTATTGCGGTACAGTACTGAAGTCCTTGAAGGTAAACCAATAATCATTTTGATGTGATCTTTCCAAAGCATTTAAAGAATTTTGAAAACAATAACCTTTTTAACTTTGGTTAGCAAAGTACTCCATTAAAACTATGTAAAACTAAAATCATATAAAATCATAACTAAAATCAAGCTAAATAAAAAGTCTTAGAGGAGGAAACATTTCCATTTATTTCTGTGTACTCTAAATCCACAACTGACTATTTAACAGAACATTAGAATTATTATACTAGTAGAGAAAAAAATTACTGTTTAGTAAAAAAAAAACTTCTTTAGACTAAAATCTGCCGTTCTTAAACTTTGATCATTGGTTTGATTAAATTAATCATAAAAGTGGGTGTGAAAGCCAAAAACACTTTTAGGTTACGTATGTAACCCAGGTTCCCTGAAAGAAACAACAGTTCTCTCTTCTTTCATTCAGTGCTCAGTCCGAAGCCAAGACCAGCCAATCAACCAATCGTCAATATAGTTTAGTACACAAAATGTAAACCCCAAGTGACTTAAAACTGGTAAGTTTGGTAAGCTAGTAATTCATGGTTACATTCGTGGTAATCTGTGGTTAGCTAGTAATTTGTGGTTACTTTAGAATATTTAGAATATCTGAGGATAAAAGAAAATAAATGATATTCACTTAAAAGAGGACAAGAGTTGATGTTAAACTTGTAGTGGCGGGCAAAGAATTGGAAGGGTTGAACCCTCTAAATACTTGGGCTGTGGTTTGATGGGAAATTAACATGGAATATAGAAATGAAAAAAATGATTGACAAGTGTAAAAGATATTGAATGCTGTAAGGTTATGTGGTGTGAAATGGGGAGCAAGTAGAACAGTGCTAACAACAATTCATACATGTCTGATCAAATCATTGTTTGATTATGGCTGTATTGTGTATGGATCAGCTGCTAAAACATCACTAAAACCACTAGATGTAATACACAACCAGACTAACAGACTATGCTGTGGAGCAACCCTCCAGTGTATTTTTTGTTATATCATCTTGTTGTGTGATTTTATACGCTGTGAAAAAATGATAAAGAAACATGTTGATGGGACCTGAGAGTGTAGCGACAGCCAGCAGATCATAGCTTATACAAGTGCTTATACAGTGCCCTAAATACCAGACAGACAAAGACTAGCTGCTCAGTTGCAGGAAAACAAACTGAATTCTGTCTATGAAGCATATCACGGTTAAACACAGGTTATTTTATTTAAAAAAACAGGACTGATTAACAGAATAATTCTATTTTTTAATAACTGCTTTCTTTAGGGAGGACTATTAATCCTTGATTCACACTTCAGTCCAGATGGTGGCAGTAATGCTCCATTTAAACTAACCCTAACCGCCCAAAACTAAAAGAAAAAATGACTTATATTTATTATATTATGACGAGTCATAATATAATGCTTTAAATTAGGCTGATGTGTCTGAATCATAATAATGTCTGTATGATTAGTAATTAATATTAAGATACCTTTTTTACGTGTAGGCTGCTTTTTGTTGCATTTTAGTAGGAATTACAATGCTCATTATGTTGGATTTACTTTGACAATAGGATTTATCAAATTTTAACATATTCCATAAATATTTTTAGAATGACACTAACCTCAAACCAGCTAGTAGGTTTCAGCAGTCACTTGCTTATTTACTTGCAGTTAGGAATTAGGATAATCCTAATTCATTGTACTTTTTAAGATATGTATTTTGGTTTAAGTATTTTTTATATAAAAGACAAAACATTAAGGAAACATTCTGCATTTAATGAATATATTAAACGAAGACAAAGACAACAGCAATTTTTAAAAGGTCAACCATATGAGCTCAGATGAAAGCTGTAGTTCTGTATTTTGTCCAACAGAGGGAAACTGGGTATAAGAAATAATTTTAGATCCTCATCCTTTGTTGAAGTATTGAAATGTTTAGAAGCTAATTTGAAGAACCATCAAATATGAGCAATATTTTTAGAGATTAAGCATCAGATTGCAAATAAACATGCATGTGGTCAGGTACAAGGATATTTTGTTTATAAAGACAAAACATTTTCTCCACAAACTTTAAACAATCTAACACTAAATTATTGTATCCACGGAGAAACTGGGATAAAGCCGGAAACGGTTTATTCAAACCATCGAAAACAAAACGTAGGAACACCATTACATTCAGACGATAAGATGAGGACCGACAATGACCCTCTTGGACCAGGGCAGAGATCTCGGCAGAAGGAGCCAGCAGGGAACCAGGACAATGGAGACAAGGAGAAACCTTCTTGGACCAGGGCAGAGACCTTGTTGGACGGAGCCAGGGAAGAGCCAGGAGAGAGCGTGTATGCTGTACTATGCTTTATGTAGCACAGTTATGAATGGTCAAATACAATTTTACAGTCCACTGAGGTTTAAAGGGGACTGAGAGTCAAAATCAAAATATTTCTAGTCTTGACAAAAAATGGCAGTATACCTGCCTAAAAGAACACAGGAAAAGTTCCAGACATTTTGAACCACTCTAAAGTATTTAAATGTATGTTTTAAAAATGAGTGCCTGAAAACGGCTCAGGGTGGATAGCTGTGGAATACCCTCAGGGACCACGGAGGAATCGGAGGAAGGAGCCAGGGGAGCTAGGATGAACCCTCAGGGACCAGGGAGGAGCCAGGGGAGACCCAGCAGGGAACCAGGCGACAGAAACTAGGAAAGACTCTTTTGGACCAGGGAGGAGACCTCGACGGAAGGAGCCAGGAAACAGCCAGCAGGGAACCAGGATGACGGAATGCAGGAGAGACCCTCTTGAACCCTCTTGAAACGGCTCAGGGTGGAAAGCTGTGGAATATAACGTCAGTTTCCTCTCACTCACCCCCTCCTCACGAAAATGAAACATAACAGAAAACATAGTTTGCATAGACCCGTCCCCCCCCACACGTCCCCGCCCCGCTAATGTTATTGCTGCAGTGACGTTGTGAAGTTTAAGACAAAATGGAGGCTCGTGTTCACAGGTGTACAAGTGGTGTTCAAACCATTCATCACCTCCCGACAAAAGAAATGGCCGTGATGCGCGGCTACGATTTATTTTAACCGGACCCACGACATTTAGCCATGGATTATTACTTTGCTCCGCTCGTTTTACATCAGACAGTTTTACAAACCTGTCGCGTCTCTCAGCGTCTGATGCTCCACATCAAGCTCAACAATCATTACAAGCTGTATTACATTGTAAGATTATATTGTGTTTTTAATAGTTAAAATGAGAACATATTCGCTTTGATGTGTGTACGTCCAAGCGTTCAAAATACATTACAAATAACTTACCATTGAGAAACATGTAAATCCTGCCTTTGCTGAACAGGTTCTTCCTCTAATTCAGTGTCCTCCTCTGATTCGGCTCAAACATATAAGGCTGAATCTGCGTCACAGCTGTCGGTCCATGTGTTCGGGTCAGTAAATGATTCCACATGTGTTCAGAAGCTAGGAGACAACATCACATAATTATTATTTTGTGTGGCAGTGAAGGCAGCCAATCAGCGTAAAGCGCTCCGTATATCATTATGAGGTTGTCAGAGCCTCTCCAGCGTCGCAGAATTTGCGCAGAACGCTCAAATTCACCCATTTAATAGCTTCACCATGAAATTGTTTTTATAGAGGTTTTTAGACAGCTTCTGCGGCATTACAGACTTAACCAAAGTGCTATTCTCTCTATGTCACATCACAGAACAAGAATCTATACTCCGCTCAACCACTCTGGGTCCCTTTTAAATAAAATGTAAAATAAAGGGAACCCAGAGTGGTCTGGTTCCCCTTTAAATAAAAATAAAATTTCATTTATAGACCATTATATTTATAGAAATGTGTACTTAATGGATGTTTTAAAAATGTAAAAAGTATAAAATATTTAAAAGTATGTACGATTTTTAAAGAAAACTTACTTTGCATTTTGATGTGGAATATGAAACTCCTGTTAATTAGCACATAATAACTTTAAACAAATTCAAACGAACAAGTATGACCACATTAGCCTTGTCATTGCAGTGCCATTTTATAGTTGCAATTAATAACATTATGCTTCTGATGCTACCTCTGTTTGTAACATTCCTCATATTGTCACAAAATCAGACCCAACGGTTTTAAATCAATATTATAAAATCATTAATATAAATCATTATTACCAGCTCACTGTTTATATCCAAGAAATTTACAAATTGCAGCTTTAATGTGTCAGAGGAGAACTGGCCCTCTTAGTTAAGCCGGGTTTCTCCCAAGCTGTTGTGTGGAGCCCTCTCCCAATGACCCTGAGCCCTTGCAGCTGGGGAAGATTAAATTAACTCCTCAACAGAGACAACAACACTTGACTGTGGGGGGCCAGACACCTAGCACTATCATGTCCAGTAAAAGACAAACGCCCATCAGCTGCATGAAAAGTTCTGATGGGCACTGTTTCTACAATCTCTCAGCATTTCTCCCTTCTCTTCCTTCACTGTCTCCTTTCTTTTTAGGATTCCTCCACTCCACAGACATTTGTGGATTCCGGGGCTGAGGGAAACTTTATCAAGTCCAGTTTGCAGCCAAACTAGGTCTCTGCTGTGCTGTCCCGGGGATCTCTTTCACTGGCTACCTGAACCACCTGTTCACTGGCTAATCGCCCTCTCACCTTGGCTGGCACAGCACAAACCCCACGTTGATTGGTCAGGACATTCAGTGTTGGTCTGATGTCCGTCTTGCATTTTGCCTGGGTGCTTCTCTGTTCCCTTGTGTTACAGGTAGAGGAAACTGAGTGAAAGACAGCATTTACCACTTCCATTTGTCACTTTCAATACCAGGTCATTTTTGCACCTATGTTAACACTGGTGTATTTAAACTGGCCAAGGTTAATTCAGTATACCATGTATTTACAGCCAGGCAGAAATCAATTTTGTATTCTATAAGCTGGAGTGTGTTCTTCACATTATTCATTAGGGTCCAAGCACTGAAAACAGTAAGAGGGCTCTTTTATAAAACCCTTACAAGGTTAGTTAGTTTTGCCTGCAGTCACCAAACCTAGTGCCCTACCAAACCATGTATTGTTCTCATCAAACGTTGCAATTACATTTGTTAGGTTTGGCTAACATGTCATCCAACATCCAATCAAAACAGGTCATCCATTTTAAATTGTATGTGGAGAACATTAGTCAGGTTTCTGGGTGGCAGATTTGAAAACTCACTCTCTGTGCCTCTCTGTGGTTGTCTCATTATGTGAAACTTGTTGTTATTCCTGGAGTGCTAAATCAGACTGGGATGATGGCTGGATCTGGCTGAAATCCAGACAGGCAGTGGCAGTGCCAGAGGTTGGTCAGGACATTCTGTGCTGGCCTGAAGTCCATCTTGTCTTGCGTTTTGCCTGGGTGCTGCTTTTTCACCTGTCTCTGTTTCCCTTGTGTTACTGGTAGAAGGAAATAAGTGGTAGACAGCATTTACCACTCCTATTCGTCACTTGGAATACCATGTCCTTCTGTTTGGTCTCATGGATGCTCCGGCTGCCTTCCAAGCTCTCATTAAAGACGTGCTGAGAGACATGAACAAGTTCAGGACACTCAGGAGAGCTTTTGCAGACTTTCCCAGGTTTATTGGACTTTATTGTATCCCTAAGGTGTTCAATCCAGTGGTGGTTAGGCTTGGACGATGAAGTCTGTGCTGTCCTCTCCCTTAACCCTTCCTACCTCTACCCCAGCAACACCCCCCACCCCACGTCTCCTAGATAGCTCCCGTTTATGCTGTAAGGCGGATTCTCAATGGGGTAGGGGCATCCAGTACTTGGTACACTGGGAAGACCCAGAAGACCCGTAGTTGGGTGCCATACCGGGACATCTTGGACCACTTGTTGATCAAGAACTACTGCTGTTGATAGGATGGCTTCGTCCCCCAGGTTTTGTTGTCTGTTTAACTCAACTTAGTTTTGACAGCTTGCCATGTTTTTCATTGTTTTCCTCAACCCCACCTTCTTATTCAATCTTTAGCTCCTCCCTCCTTGTTTCATATATCACCCGCACATGTCCTCCTCTCATTATTTCCCTTTTATCGTTCACTCATGTGTCTGTCAAATCATTTGGCAGTTTCCTATACATTACCCTCTTACAGAACACTGAGACAGGTATGGGCCTTTCACAAAATGACAGGTATTTCATTATACCTGTCATTATTATAAGGCATGTTAATTTATTAAAACAGTCCAAATGTGTTTAAGTTTTCATCTCCATTTATTAAAAACTCCATTTTATGACAAAAGTTCAAGTGGCCAACACCCAAAATATCTAACTATGGAACATTGGTATGCCTCAAAGTAAACTAAGGAAACCACCCTCACGATTTTAGGGCAAAACATTCAAAGTTCTAAACAAAAATATCCATTTTGCTTTGGGCATCTCTGGATCAGTTATTCTAAAGATTAAGGAATGAAAATAATTCTAATAAATTAAGTCATAACATTGCAAGAATAGAATTAATATTTTGGGAATAAAGTCTTAAAATAATACTAAGACTATACGAAAAAGTATTATAAGAAAGAAAAAAATTCTGGTGGATCTTTGTACATTTTGTACCCTAATAAAATGATTGAAGATGGACAAAAAGATGGCTTATAGTTTTGTAGGAAGTTTAAACACATACCCATGAAAGTACACCTATGTTTACACCTATGTTAGCACTGGTATATTTAAACTGGCCCAGGTTAATTCAGTATACCATTTATTTACAGCTCAGCAGAAAGCAATTCTGTATTCTATAAGCTGGAGTGTGTTCTTCACATTATTCATTTGTTCGGTTTGGCTAACATGAAGTCATCCATTTTAAATTGTATATGGAGTTCTTTAGTAAGTTTTCTGAATGGCAGATTTGAAAGCCCTTTTCTCACTCTCTGTGCTTCTCTGTGGTGGTCTCAGTATGTGAACCTTGTTATTCCTGGAGTGCTAAATCAGACTGGGAAGATGGCTGGAGCTATCTGCCTCTGGCTGAAATCCAGGCAGGCAGTGAAAGTGCCAGACAAGGAGGTTGGCACAGACTCATTTACAGAGGTGTGGTTCACTTCAGTTAGCAGCAGTACAGCTCTTTGCACTAAGGTGGTCCATGTCTTGTTTTGTGTTGGTCTTATTTTCCCCTTTTGCAGTTGCATCCAGCCAATCTGCCCTTATCTCAAGCCTGATCAGCCAGAGCTAATGCTCCCTGCATTGTTGGCCAGGCAGTGGACATCAAACTAAAACTGCCGACCATAGAAAACAAAAAGTAGTTCTACTGATGGTATTATTTTGTCATTTTATTTTAAACTTACAAAAGGAATTGTCAGTGTTGTTGTAATGATCATAGCTAAGGTAACTGTGTGCACTAGTGATGTTTGCAACAGCTGGTATTACAGCCAGGTTTATAACATTCAGCCATAATTGTTTCCCTTGGACACTTTTGCAGTGGGAAGTAAACAAGCTGAAAGCCATGGCAACCACCACTGAAAGTCAGTTCTGAGTGAGAGGAATTTCAGCAGGAAATGATGAGCGATGTGCGAGTAGCGATGTGTGTGAATGCAGCATAAAACTGTAATTACGTTTAAGACATCCAGATGAGCTACCTGGCACAGGTTGGTGCACTTTCATTTTCATCCATCCCCACAGTTGCCAGATTAAGGGCAATGGCTCTGGTTTAGCTAATTTGTTCGGTATTGGACAGTGTCCTGTGTCCACCTGTGCACCATGGTTCAACTCCTGGATAAATGAAAGTTGCTTTTGAGTAAACAGCATAGAGCATGAACTAAGGACTTAACAGAAATGCTAACAGTGAGAATAGGTCATGTGTGTTAGAAACACATTAAATTGACAGCATGGAAAAGACAATAATTTTTCATACAGAACCTATGCCTTATTCATGAATCACAATAATTTAGTTTTACCAAGACATAAATGTCAACAGATGCATTCATATGGTAACTTGGATGTTTCCTCCTAACCATAGCCCAGGTATATGATAGAATATGTTACCAACTACTTTTAGTTGTTTTAGTATTTTTCTGGTAAACTTAATGTGCTACAATTTCTGCAAATGGATTATTAGTTTTTAGAGTCTTGTTTGATAATAAATCACGGGGAATAAAATCAGTTGATACCATTGCAAAGCACTGCTGTGAAATACAGTGAGTGACATGTTTTTGTCAGTTATGGTTACCCGTAACTGAAATGTGACCTCTGCATTTAACCCATCCTATGTGAGAATTGAACACAATGCAATTCGTGAACACACATACCTGGAGCAGTTGGCAGCTATCACTGCAGTGCCTGGGGAGCAAGCAGGGGTTAGGTGCCTTGCTCACGGGCACTTCAGTTGCTATCTGCTGGCACTGAATCAGCAACCTGCTGATTACAAGCCTGACCCCTTAACCAGTAGACCACAACTGTCCCAAATACAGGAGTAAAAAGCAGTATAATCATACAATAAAAAAAAATAAAGAAAAAATGCGTTTTTTTTTTCAAAAAAAAAAAAACTTTTAATCTAATCTAAGAATTGTACTTAGTAGTAACTACTGTCAGCTAAGTAGTAAAAGTAAACTTAAAGCAAAGGTGCTCAGGTCTGCTTTTTCTGCTTCAACATTACACAACCATGTAATGTTTAAATTAGCATTAAGAGTGGTTAGCTGGTTTTATCAGAATTGGATCACAAGTTCACAAGTGTCTTGAAGTTGAAGTGAAATCAATTTATTTGAGGTTTATATGCATCTTTAAATTTCACAAAAAGTTTGCAGTAGTATGCTATGACAGCGTTTTAGTGGCATGTTAAAAAAATCGCCTTGAGATTAAAGTCGAAACTACGAGAATAGTCAAATGTTACAAAAATAAAGTCAAAAAGCCGTACCGCTTTGCAATTAATGGGTGCATTGATGGCTTCGATCATCGATCGTCGGTTTGTGTTGAGGATGGAAGTGTACCATACAAAGACTGACCCCAGTCGTAGTATGCTGCATACTGCAGAAGTGATTTAAAATATTATTTCTGTGTATCACATCTTGGACTTAAGGTCTGATCATGGCTTTAATTTGTTTGGTATGATGGCTTTTTTAATATTGTTTTTGGGATGTTGGAGATTTCTTTATTTTGAAGTGACATTTTAAGTGTTTGCTAGGGATTATGCTAAAAGGTGTGTTCATCAGTTTCCCTTAAGAGACTATAAGAAGATATTGCGTATGTAAATGCTCACTTCCAGCAGCCAGGTGTTTGTGGTCTCAACATTTCTGTTTGCTCTAATTTCTGAGATTGTTTTATTTAGGGTTCCAGGTCAAAGCCATGTTGTTATGAAGTGATCCCAGTAAAGCCCCTCTCCTACACATAGAAACAGGTCAGGCTATATTTACTGCCCCATATTGATGTAATCAGTGGAGTATCTTTTTCATTATGGTGATGGCACGTATAGATGACACTGCTTCACTTTTAGTAGAAAAAAGGTAGCATAAAAATCTGCTTTTTTAAAACAGGTTTTTTAACTGTATAATGGTACATTGTCACAAAACAGCTGTACAAATATAAAAAAATATCAACAGATATTTAAAGTATGGTAACAAACTTGAAATGAAACAAACTTGAAAGTAAACAGATTTAAAAATAAAATAAAAAGACAGAACATCATTAAAAAACGCATACAATCATACACAGACATATATGATAAAAAGAACAGATATACAAACAGATATGTACGGATATTTACTGAAGAACAGATAATGAGTGGGATGACTATGCTAGTATGCTAAATAAACTGCATAAATTGTGTGCCATGCTGGCAGTCTATGGTGCTACAGCCAGTTCATCCTGGTGTATTTGCATTGCTTTATACACAGAAAATCCAACATTTCCACCAAAAATGTATGCACGAAAGTAAGTGGCTGCATATGTGTTGCTGTTGTCTGTAGCAGTCTTGTTGTTTTTTAATGTTTTTTTTGTTGTTTGGAGTTCAGTATTGTGTCTCATACAGTAGGTGCACATAACATAAAAGGTATTTATGAGTGACTATTACATTTTGTGTACGTTTAATTAAATTTAATCTAAAATATTGTATCTATGTATCACGTCTTGGACTAAAGGTCTGATCATGGCCTTAATTTGTTTGGTATAGTGTTTTTTTATATTGTTTGGGATGTTGAAGATTTCTTTATTTTGAAGTGACATTTTAAGTGTTTGCTAAGGATTATGCTAAAAGGTGCATTCATCAGTTTCCCTAAGGGACTATAAGGAGCAGATATTGTGTATGTAAGCAGCTGTTCATGCCCACTTCCAGCAACCAGGTGTTTGTGGTCTCAACATTTCTGTTTGCTCTAATTTCTCTGAGATTGTTTTATTTGGGTTCCAGGTCAAAGCCATGTTGTTATGAAGTGATCCCAGGAAAGCCCCTCTCCTACACATAGAAACAGGTCAGGCTATATTTACTGCCCCATATTGATGTAATCAGTGGAGTATCTTTTTCATTGTGGTGATGACACTTAATATACATGACCCTGCTTCACTTTTAGTACAAAAAGGTAGTTTTTTTTAATCACTGGTATTACCAAACAAAACTGCATTAAAAAATCTGCTTTTTTAAATAGGTTCAGTATCACTGTCATTCCACTTACCATCTAACGTATTTGCTTACATTCTGTCAAAAATAAACAGAACAGTGCTCATGAGTTCTCTCAAACTCACAGCTTAAAAGTGCAAACCAGTGTTCAATTGAGGCAGCGGGCTCATAAGAGTTAAGGGACCTCCCAAAACTGGAAACGATGCTAAATAATTGCAGATATTAGCAAGTGTTTTTATGTAACAATAACATTAAGAGCACTATTAGGCTGAATGTGAAGCTGCCTACAAAAAGTAATTGTGTTTGTCATTACTTTGACATAAAGTCAGTGATATCACTAAAAATGAACAAATTGAGATTCTGCTTCAATATATCCACTGGCACTTATCAAATTATGCTACAATACACATTGTTGTTGTAGGTATTAGGCATGTGCAAGTGTTGTCTTGTATCTCACAACATTTTATTTATACAGCTCTTTTTACAATGTTATGTTAAAAACAAACAAAAACACAAAAAACATTTACAGAACTGTGTACTGTACTATTACTGTAGGCATTGCAAAAAGTTAAGGCTTGATGTTATGAATGCGTCAATTAATTTTCAGTTTTTTAAACCATGCCAATGCAGTTCCATTTATGCCAACATGATTTTAAGCCTATTCAACAGAATGCTGTGACTTTTCTAGAGCAGCCATACTCTTAAAGCAAAACAGTTGTCTCCCTTGGTATAGCTATTGTCTTTGTAACAATTCCAACAAAGATTATGGAGATTGTTTTCTTTCATCTTTCATTTACTACAGCCATATTTGACAATCCAGTTTATAATTGTAATTCTAGTGAATAACAGCTTTACTAATAATCTCTGGTTAATCACTATGTAAGTTGTTATGGGCAATCAGTTACTTTAGTACAGAAAAATCTTTCTGGCCCATTCTGGCAGGGCTTGTGCACCAGTTACTTTTTGTCTAATCTGGTTTATTTTAAAATAAAAAGGTTTTCACCTCAAGTAAATGTATGGGCTTTAATAATTTAAGAGGACTGTGGTGTAACATGTTATCGCATGTATACATGCAACATTTTATTTTGTATATTTTTATTTTTAACTTATTTAACTTATTTTATTTAACTTCTGAAGTTGAGCCCAATGCAATAAATACAATTAATAAGATCATTGGTCTCTGTGTTTCAAACAATCAGTTTGTAAAAGGTTTAACATTTAACAGTTCATCTGACAGTCTGAGCATTACAACAAGTCACAACAAGTGATCAAGTGATGACAACAAGTGATTACAATCCACTTAAACATTCCAGTCTCACTCCTCCAAACATATTCAGCTCACACTTAGTTCTCTTGTCCATTACGTGCTGGTGAGTCCTCACGTGATTAAGTTTTCTGTAAAATCTTTTCTTCTGTCATACTGTGAGACTTGTCATTCCTTGGAAACTCATTGTCATTGACCCTGTTTTGTGGCTAAACATGAATTGCATCTCCAGTAAGACACAAAATCCACACCTCGGTGTCACCTCTGTGTACATCACAAATGTAGTGCAATAGCTTTTAAAAGGTGTATGTCTGCTTTTGTTCATCACTCGGGCAGATTGATTACTGGCACCCACTGGTCCAGACAACGGCAGTCTCTACAGAATCTATTCAATTTGCCAAGGGCATGGTCCTTCCATTTGGGCGAATGTGGATTCTACAAAAGAGTATAAGAAAATCATGAAAAGTATCTTTAAAATTGTAAAACTCAATGTATCACAGCGATTTGTATGAATTCACAAGCCTGGCAGAGAGTGGTTTTAACAGCTGCTGGCTAACTGGCCGAGTATTTATTTTCAAAGGGATGGTCACTTCACAGAGCTTTACTTTCAGGAAACATTTTTTAAGAATACTCCACTGTTGAACAGGAAGTTCTGTGAATGCTAATAACAGCCACAAAAGTTCAGCACTGGTATTGAATCACTCTGAAAGCTGCCAGTTTAATAGAGCCCTAGTCCAGCTGGAAGTCCCCATCACAGATAGATCATCAAACTTTCAACAACCTCAGTAGGGCTGCCCTAATCTAAACTATTTTTATGCAGAGTTGGCAGTTACTATAATTATGCATAAAAATTTCTGCATTCTCTTTTCTGTGACTGTTCATTGCAGTAAATGCTGGAGGTGTCAGGTTCTCCAACAGGTAACATTATTATAACTCCTGCAAGAATAAGGAAACAATACATACTGTGATTAATACGCAGTGAAGATCCATTGATTCTCCTCCAGGTTTCAACACTTCAAGCATCTCTGCCAGACGTTCCATATTGTTTACTCGCAAGATATTAATATCATTTTCACAACAAAATGCTTGTATTAAGGTAAAATGAATCTGCAGGGCGACATTCTTCACATCTTCCTCATCTGTTGCCAGCAGACACAAGACCACATTGTCTGGGTCCCTAAAAAAGAACATTTAGAAATGTGCAAAAATGCACATAAAAATAAACACAACCTAACATCTTAGGTAAACTAAAACTCACTAAATTTTAGCTATGAACTGGAAGGCATCTTTAACGATTACTTACACGTTGAGAGACTTTGCTGCTTCATAAACACCCATGGTGATGCAGCCCTGAGGTAATGCTGCCGTTAGGACCTCTTCCAATGCCTTTGATATCGTGTTCATTCTGAGAGATTAATGAAAAACTCACGAGTTTGTTCATTTTAGACAAGGGTCAGTTAATCTACCGTTGTTCAGTGTTGAAAAGTGGACAAACATGACAGATATAACAAATGACATGATACGTTTTAAGAGATTTATTAATAATTTCATGCATCATTGATCTTTCATGCATTAGTACAGTAACACTGGAGACAAATGCGCAATTGCAGGCGCACCTGAGTACTAGAACCCCTACTACATGCAAGCGGAAAAAGTAACAAAATGTAAGTAATACCGTTCCGTGGCTTTATCTCCACAAGACTCCTCCAAAGTCATATTTCACATAAGAGACGGATATCCCCAAATAAAACGTTGAGGCTGTTCCCTGTTGGCATATACTCATGAATGCTCACAAAATACTCTTTATGTGCCGACTCTGCTGAATGAAGCTTACATCAGAAGACTGTGTAGCGCTCACTACCGTCTCATTTACATGCCATCCCTGATTGGTCACCACACACTGGGGCTTATAACTGCCACGATATTAAAACATGCAAATAGTGTTGTGGAAAACTCTTCTCTCTGCTTCAACAAAAACTCTCTATTAAGGTTCGACGCACAAACAGTATAACTTGTCCGTGACCCAAGAATATGTTGCACTGGCAATAGCTATATAGCTACAAGCAGCAATTATAGGAGTTTAATCACTTTAATACATGTAATTGCATGTGCAAAAAGACATTATGAATTACCAAACAATTGCATAGTCCATATAGATTATATAGATGCAATAGATGTGTATAAAATGCCATCTAAATTATCACATACACGTATAAAACTATTCCAGAAAAGACACAACAGCTACAACAACATATATGGCTTGTAAATCACAAGTCAATGTCAGGACCTCAGGCTGACCACTCCAGGGTGTGTTGTCTGTGTCACTTGTCCTCGTGTTTTGTTTTGTCGGAGCACATGGCTTTGTTTTGACAGCTTGCCACGTGCTTCGTCGTCTTCGTCAACCCCGCCTCCTTGTTCCCTTGTTAGTTTTTTTCGTGTTATCTCCCCTTTACAAATTTCTAGTGTTGTATGTACATTGTCAGATGTTGGTTTTGTTATGTTTCTTTTGGTCCAGTATTTTTAGTTCGGTTTTCCATTTGTCACTGGCATTTGCCCAACTCTCCCCTTGGATCTCCCGCTTCCCCTCCAGCCCGTTCCGCTCAGCTATCACTCCTGCCAAGCCCGTCATCCTCCCAGTTCTCCCGCGTCTTTGCAGTTCCTGAATTCCCTTTCAGAAACTCGAGCTGCGTCGAAACGCCATGGGAACGCTACCAGCTTTTATGTACTCTGAATCACATGTCCAATCATTCAGTTACGAGGCGTACGTCACAGACGAGGTGACGTCATGTCCAGGAAGCTATAAAAACACGTGCGTTGCGCAACTCTGGCTTCCATCATTCAGCGATGCGCTCTATGTCAAATTGTGTGTCCTTTTTTTCTCTTTCTGTGTTTAAGTCAGGGTTAGCATTTAAGTTAGAGCAGCAAAGACTAAGAGAAAGACGAGGGGCTCAAATGAGCATTTTAAAGCATGTGTTTCTCTCTGCCCACATTTCATGAAGTAGTGAAGTAAGTGAAGTAAGCTCTTAAGGGGGCTGATTGTCCACATTGCGAGCTACTTAGCATGTGGGTGCTTCGCTCCAGAAGGGCACTCATTTGTGTTCCTCATGGTGTTTCCTGCTTCAGCTGAGGTGGAGCGGCAGCCGCATTCGTGGGGCTTGCAGCTCGACCTGTTGTATCGCATTCCTCACCTGTCAGGTCCTCCACCCTTTCTTTAGAATCGGAAGCACACTCTGTGGTGTCTTCCCCCTGATCTACTTTCCTTGCTGCTCGAGGGCACTTCAGCTGTCACCTGCCGGTGCTGAAATCCAACCAGCAACAGCAACCCAACTTCTTAACCAGTAGACCATACCTGCCCCAAGAATGACTGTAATACACGCTTTACCAACTACACGACTAGAGCACTATATACACAAAGAGGTGTTCAATAAGGGAATTCAAACACATTTCCAGGTTAGCACCTTTTTTCCAGGTTAGCACCTTTAGATTACAACAATGCTGCTCTGGACTTCCCAACCATAATCTGTACAGATAAGAGAAATAGCTCAATGGTGAGACCATCAAGTTGAGGGGAAATCATGTTAATAGCCAAGCTCATCCATAGATGCAGCCACCAAAACCACATCTTTTAGAAGTGGTCATGTGTTTGGTGGCCCGTAGAGCTAAATCTGAAGAGTGTTGCAGCTCAGCCACTGTGTCAGAGGATAGTTCCTTCCCAATATGGGTCCTTAGGCAAGTTGGCTTGGTATGCCTCCATCATATGCATGAGCCTAACCCTCTTTGAAGGGCAGGAATCGCTCATCAAGATGGCCACAAATGATCACCGGTTTGCAGGGCAGGCAGGCTGGGAAAGCTCATCCACAATTTTGCCTTCTCAGCCACATCCTTTGTATGGTGACTCACTTGTAGCAGGATGATATCCTACAAATTAGAGGATGCTGACAAAAGCAGGAAGCTCAGCACCTCCTTTCAGCAGGGGAGTGATAAATCCTCTTAAATACCCTAGGAGACAAGCCTCTAAAGTTTCAGCAGCGGCAAGTACTACCAGTGTGCTTATATACTCACAGGTGAACCAATTAGATTGTTAAGCTCTTTTGAAAGAGAACAGTTTGGGTTGGGGAATAGTTGGGGACAGTATAACTGTAGAGCCAGGATATTCAATTGGCATCTCATGGGCTGGGGTTATTTGTTCTGGCCCTCAAAATAGCTTAGTATTAAAACAACATATCGAAAATAAATTTAGTTTAGTCGGACTCTACAGTAACAAGCGTCTATTTCATTTAGCCTAACGAGCTGAAGTCGCAACACAGAACAAGACTCACACAAGATGTCTCTCCTGTGAGACACGTTGACTCACAGGGTAATGACGAATGAGACCAATCGAGTAATTGCGCATATCTCAAAGCACAGCACCTGCACCAGTGTATCCACAAAGCACAAACAACATATACATCATATTTCACTGTTCTTTCTCTAATTAGCTATAAAGACTAAATGTTGGCCAGTTATTGCTGTTGTAGTTTAGATTGCCTTGACAAAAATACTAACCATATTATTCTCCATATTGAAAACTTTTTTATGTGTAACTTAAATCTCAGCTTAAATTTCATGAGTTAAATTTTAAAACAGAATATTTTATGTTTGTTGAAAAAGTCTATTGTAGATTGCATTGATGTTGTTTCAAAATACAAAAATGTGCAGTTTTAAAATACAAAAAATGCTTATTTGGGTCAAAAATATGGCCTTCAATTTTGAATAAATCCCCAACAGTGTCACCAGCAAAGCACCCCCACACCATCACACCTCCTTGTCCATGCTTCACAGTGGGAATCAGGCACATAGAATCCATCCGTTCACCTTTTCTGCGTCGCACAAAGACACGGCGGTTGGAACCAAAGATCTCAAATTTGGACTCAGACCAAATCAGACCAAAGCACAGATTTCCACTGGTCTAATGTCCATTCTTTGTGTTCCTTGGCCCAAATAAATCTCTTCTGCTTGTTTCCTCTCCTTAGGAGTGGTTTCCTAGCAGCTATTTGTCCATGAAGGCCTGCACTTCGCAGTCTCCTCTTAACAGTTGTTGTAGAGATGTTTGCTGTCAGAGCTCCGTGTGGCATTTATCTGGTCTTTAATCTGAGATGCTGTTAATTTACGATTTCTGAGGCTGGCGACTCAGATTAATTTATCATCAGCAGCAGAAGTGACTCTAGGTCTTCCTTTCCTGGGTCGGTCCTCATGCCAGTTTCATTGTAGCACCTGATGGTCTTTACGACTCCACTTGGGGACACATTCAAAGAATTTGCAATTTTCTGAACTGACTGACCTTCATTTCTTAAAGAAATGATGGCCACTCGTTTCTCTTTGCTTAGCTGATTTGTTCTTGCCATATCAATTCTAATAGTTGTCTAATAGGGCTGTTGGTTGTGTATTAACTTGACTTCTCTACAACACAACTGATGGTCCCAACCCAATAAATAAGGAAAGAAATTCCACTAAGTAACTCTGACAAGGCACACCTGTTAAGCAAAAACGATTTCAGGTGACTTCCTCATTAAGCTCATTGAGAAAACACTGAGGGTTTGCAGCAATATCCAAAAAGCAAAGTGTGGCTACTTTAAGGAATCTAAAATATAAAACTTATTAACAAAGATTTTTGTTAAGTACATAATTCCACATGTGTTCAATGAAAATAAAGAAAACTCATTGAATGAGAAGGTGTGTCCAAACTTTTGGCCTGTACTGTATGTGTAGGTGTGTAGATTTATCCACATAGCTTTAAGTGCACACTTAAGGGCTTAAAATTAAAACATAGATAATTATAACAATACAGAGCGGTACATATTTAATATTAAAAGAAAGAACTATAATCCTTTCAGAATCATTTCAGCTCATCAGTGGTTCACGCATGCACTGTGCATACACAGGTAGGTCCTACAAATATTAATGTAATGTTTATTAGTTCGCTTGTTGTTTTGGCCAAAGCATCCCTAATTATGATGAAGTCTGTTTTTCCATATAACATGTGAATCCAGGAATACTTTGAGGACATGGGGTTCCTGAAATTAATCTTTTAACTGTTTGGTGTTTCCCTTCTTTGAATGAAGACATTGAACAGCTGAGGCACAGTGCCTTGAGCTGACTCTAAGGATTTATGCCAATGTCCTTTGGGGGTGGGGGTGATGGCATTAAGAGCTAAGAAAATGTTGTGTGATTGATGGAAACATGTGTTCCACTTCATACAGTGCTGTGCAGACCAATTGCCAAGATTAGCCATTTTCAGCTGGAGGAGGTCATAGGCAATGTTTTTTTTTCTTTTATTGCAGATAAAATGGAAGATATCATATATATAGATATACATATTTACTTTGGATTGGATTTTTCTTACCTGCTAACACCTGCTTAATAATATACGCATCCGTGTCTATCTCTCTCTCTCTCTCTCTCTCTCTCTCTCTCTCTCTCTCTCTCTCTATATATATATATATATATATAAATTAACTGCAAACAATAACTGAATATCTAAATCTTTGTGATCTTCATGTTATTTTAATTGCAATCAGGTAGGTTTAAGTGTTGTTATATCGTCTTATCAGACATGATGTCCCTTATTGCATCGTGTAAGATGAAATTTAACAAGATAAATGTCTGTTCTCCATTTAGATAAATCTCCTTTTACCATGAGTTTGCAGATCTGGTGGCAGAGGGACAAATATTAGAAACAGTGTTGCATTCTAGTAATTCTAGGAACAAAATCAAGAGAGATATACTGAAAACAGATACTTTATTACCATTCCAAAACCCTGCCATTCAACATATTTAAAAATAAAAAAAGAAAATAAAAGTTTTAGTTAAATAAAAGATGTGCCTTGCACTTGAATCGTAGGAGTGAAAAAATTGTGAACATTCTTGTTGCCTTGACAGCTTGTAATAGCAATATGCATTTTGACACCACCAGCAGCATTTAGACTATTGCTCCTCACTTACACTGTTTCTCTTACGTATGCATTCATACACATAGATTCTGCTTCGGTAGGCAAGAGGCCACCATGTGCCATGAACATGTTACAAATGTATCACCAGTGTGCTTTCATGCTACAGTGACCTGTTTAAAATTTAAATTTTATTTCTGAAAATCAAAAAGTGTGGTCCCTATACTTTTCTACAGTTAAAATCAGACTGTAAAAATCAGACTGTATTTATTTTATTAGCATGCTTATAATAAGCATTTATAAGCATGATGTCTTTTTGAGGGATTTTGTCCATGTTTTTAATTAAGTAGTTCTTGTTGAAGCTACTGTATGTGGTACACATTTACTGTGAATTACTTGAAGGAGAAAGAAGGCAGGTTTTGGTGGTAAAATCACAGGTATCAGTGTGTGAATGGCTCTGCATGTGTTCTTTGAGCAGGTCATCCTGGGGGAAAGATTTACTGCACTGTCCACAGACAAAGATAATGTCCGCAGCACGTTGTTCATGATGCTTCTTGAATGCTGCAAGGTGGCTTAATGGCACATTACCACCCTGGGCTTGATAAGGATGCATGGATACATGAGTTCGCTGGTGGCGCACCAGTCGGGATGCCATGGCAAATGCCACCCCACACTCTGAGCACTTGTGTGGCCGTACTCCAGTATGAATTGTTAGATGTTCTGCAAGATTGGAGGACTTGGTAAAGGCTTTGGAGCAAACCGGGCAGGTGTAGGGACGCACATCACTGTGGACCTTTCTGTGTTCTGTCATGCGGCTGGCCAAAGCAAATGACTTCCCGCATTCTGGACAGATGAAGGGCTTTTCACCCAAATGTGTGCGCTCATGACGGAGCAGAGACAGTGGCTTGTTAAAGGTTTTCCCACACTCTGTGCAGATGAATGGCTTATTATTAGTGTGCATGTTACGCTCATGTTTTCGCAGGTCCGAGGAGCGCACAAAGTCTTTGCCACATTCCTCACAGTTGTAGGGCTTCTCTCCTGTGTGTGTTCGAATGTGTTTACGGAAATCCGAGGACCAGATATAGGTCTTCTCACAGAAAGGGCATTTGTATGGTCTCTCACCAGTGTGCAGTCGTTTATGTTGCTGAAGAGTCCCCTGGTGTGAGTACGCCTTCCCACACATTTCACAAACATGTGGTTTGAGACCACGATGAGTTTTCACATGACTCAACAGGTTGCTGGACTTCTTGAAAGCCCATTTACAATAAGTGCATTTGTATGGACGGTTTTCTGTGTCTCCCTCCATTCCTCGCTTTTTCATAGCAGAATACACATACTGTATTTTCAAAACATTTGTCTGTGAAGCATTGGATCTGTCCACTCGATCTCTCTCCACCTCCAATTTCTCTATCGCAACAATCTTCTTCTGTCTCAGAAACCCTCTCTGCGAGCATGGCTTAGTTATGTCTACCTCTTGTTTGACCTTAGTGGCGATGCTGGGATCTTCATGGTGCTTATGACTCATGATTTGGGATTTAGGGTCAGATCCAGGCTCAGTTGTCATATCAGCCTCACCCACTTCACTTTCCTCCTCTGAGGATGGTTCAGATATTTTGGGGAGATAGGATGTAGCATGAGTCCTTGGATTTAAGCAAACCATCTCTTGCACAGTTGGTTTACTGTTTGCCTCTGTGCCACTAGATTGATTAAGATTCCCCCTCTTGTTTTCATTGTCAGCAGTGTTGCTCTCCACGGGCACATAATGCCTCTTGCTCGCAAGAATCTTTCTAATGCTTCGTTTTGAGATGTAGATATTGTCTGTAAATGCCAAATTCCACTGGTCATTTATTTCAGCCATTATGATGATGATGTTCTTTACCTGTGCAAGGAAAAAAATATATATATTTTTACCAAAATAAAAATTAGTCATCAGTTATAATACTTGACTTTAAATACCTGTGAAACAAAGAAATTTTGCATGACTGAAAATTACAAACAAAATAAAATCACATTGTTATTCACAATAGCATCAATAACCATCTCTAATTTAAAAAGCTGACATGCATTTTGTCTAATATATTATAAACTACTCAGTTGCTGTAGTAAAATTTTTTGTTGCCTTTGTTTAGGAAAGAGTTAATTAGTAGCTCTCTATTTCTAGTTAATTAGTAACAGTGTTAACACAAGGTATTAAGATACACAGCCGGAGTCCAACTTGGAATACTTTCATACTCTTGATCCAGCAACCAACAATATTTTATTTTTAGTCATCATATGTGCCAGTACTGTAAGAATCTCTTACAGTACACTCTCAAGAAACATTTAACACATGCAAACAATCTCTTACTTTGGCACTGCCTGTCCACCAGTGTTGATTTTACGGAGAGCAATAAAACCTTCTTCCTCTACATGGTAGTTTTTAGACAAACATTTAAGATACTGTAGGAGGAGTTAAACGACAGAGTAGCTTCTTGCATCACATGGGGGAGTGCAACATCACTCTAGCAATGATCAGCATTTTGCAAAACCATTTGCTGTCATGAAATCATTTACCCAATACAGTCTGCCAAGCTCAAGGTCTGTGAGATATTTTCAATGGATAAACAAAGGTGCATACTGTACAGTTATATAAACAGATACAGTGACTGTACAATTACAATTCACCTATAATATATCATCAATATGAGGATGTACTGTAGAATTTGTTGTTGTTTCATAGGACAAAGCAGATTTACATTAAGCATTCCATACTAACTGCTCATACATTACATATATATTTATGTTTTCCAAGCATTAACCAAGATGTTAATCTCAGTGTGTAAATTCTGTTTATCATTATTAGTTATATATATATGTGTGTGTGTGTGTGTGTGTGTGTGTGTGTGTGTGTGTGTATATATATATATATATATATAATGTGGCAATTATGTATTATGTTTCTCATTAGTGTAACTGTATGTCTCAGGGGATATGTCAATGTTCTTTCTTCTGTTATTAATTTAATTAGCATCTAAATGTCTCTACTAATTTATTTACTGAGTAAGGGAATTAGGAATGGAAATAACCTGCTGATGCCACACATAACTAACAACCTGATACCCATTCAGCAGAACTACATATAGATTTAGAACAAGTGTCAAATGAAATATGAGAGGAAAAGAACTGTCACTAACCTAGTACATTACACCTGTTTGCTTCTGGCTTTGAGGCCTTGAGAAAATACTTACATCAGGGGTATTCTAACACTGAGATCTATTCTCCTTACGAAGACTGTGAGATGGGCAGGAGTTTGAGTACATTGTTACATTACTGCTATTTAAGAGCTATTTGTAATTTTGCCTTACACTTTGTTTATAGAAAAAAGTGTTTTGTTTCTCACAATTTTAGCACCAAAGTACCAAACACATACTTAACTGTTCATCAAAATAATACATTTGTCTAGTTCTCTCCCTATTGATCTTTTCACGCTACACTTGTAATTGCACTTCTGCAGACCCCCGTCAAAATTCAGTTTCCATAAGCAGCTATATTAGAATCAGAGACAAACAGGCAGAGGTCAGTATCAACAAACAGGAATATTGTAGGCAAAACAGAATCAGGCGAGGGTCAAGGCAGGCCGCAGACAAGGAAATTCGTAACACAGGCAGGGTCGAGACAGGCAGCAGGCTAGATGTAAGAGAGCAGGCAGACAAATCAAGGCAGATGGCAGACAATCAGAAACTGTGGGTAACAAGCGTTATAACAGACCAAAACCAGTCCGTGACAGTGATTTTTTGCCTCTGTGGTGTGGCACCACAAGGTGCTGCTCATTAGCAGAAGATCACATAGGTCTGTACCAATGAGTTTAGGTAACTTGGTGCAGACCAAGTGGTTGTTTGAAAGGCCACCATCAGTGCCTTGAACTTGATTTGAGATGCAATGGATGCAATTAATCTATCCTACACATAGTATTTATTTAGTACACATAGTATAGATTTAGTATAGATTTACCACTCAAATCCACTCAAAGGATTGTAAGGCTGCATTAATTAGGTAAACTGGGATCAGAGACATGTCCCATAACAACATATGTGCTTGCTCTCTCTCCCTTTCATTTCTCCAAGGTCCTGTAGTTGGATCCGGACTTTATCAAGACCAGATTGTGGAGAGACAGGACCCTTGCATAGAACTGAGATAGATCACTGGAAATATTATGAACTTTCTTATTACTTTTTCTTAATAACCTACCTTTATTTTTGCTCACTGCCTTGTCATAGCAGAATGATGTTATAGATGCACTTAATAACCTGCTTCTGTCGCCATCTCTGTTTGTTACATTTCTTAGTGGTTGACATGTCACAAAATCAGACTTAATTATTGTAAATCGATATATAAATATGAATCATTCAATCCAAGAAATTTACAAATTGCAGCCTTAACGTGCCAGAGGAGGACTGGCCCTCCTGGTTGAGCCTATTAGCAGACTCTTCCTTTTTATTTCCTTGTCTCCAATTCTCTCTTTCATTTTCTTTCATTGTGTACACTGTTCAGATATTTGTATTGTGTATATTTTGTGTATTTTTGTAATGTTTGTATATTGTATTTTATGGCCCTATTTCCAAATTCCTTATACCCCTGTCCCATAAGATTTTATTTTTCTATGTGCCATCTCTATTATAAGCTTGAATGTCATATTTGGTCCATAATTGTACAGAATGTGTATAACTAATCTTGCACATACTATTTGCAATAAAATCATGTTGAACATGTTTAATCATTTTTCTGTGTTTTTATGTACAGGTCCTTCTCAAAAAATTAGCATATTGTGATAAAGTTCATTATTTTCTGTAATGTACTGATAAACATTAGACTTCATATATTTTAGATTCATTACACACAACTGAAGTAGTTCAAGCCTTTTATTGTTTTAATATTGATGATTTTGGCATACAGCTCATGAAAACCCAAAATTCCTATCTCAAAAAATTAGCATATCATGAAAAGGTTCTCTAAACGAGCTATTAACCTAATCATCTGAATCAACTAATTAACTCTAAACACCTGCAA
>JBAJNP010002083.1:0-51901 GCA_036877545.1 Yasuhikotakia modesta | reverse complement strand
ATGATGTAATGTTTTTAAAACATTTCACTAACAACTTACACATGTGATACATAACATAAAAAAATCTACTAATGTTACTGCAAGAATGGTTTTAATAACTTTTAAAAACGTTTACAGAACGCCAGGCGATATTCTGAAAACATTCTCTCTTAGCTGGGCAGGAGCGCATGCAGGGCTTTTCTGTCGGGAAACAAAGCAAAAATGTAAAACCGCTGCTAAAAACTGAATTTACCTGAGTGTGCAGGACGTGGCACTCATCACAGGTGCTGAGGGACCCCGAGCCGTGAAACTCAAAACTGTGTTTTTTTAATTATCCGCAGTGTTGTGTTTTTGCTGACTGCGTCAGAACTCTGAGCAGCAGGCGTTAATGAGATCAGAGAGAAGGGTGTGTGGGTCACACAGTGTTGCTGAGGACAGGAGATATATTAGAGAAAATGGGTCGTTTGTGACGTGTAACTTCCAGAAGTTTGTACGTCTGCCCCTCGTCTTAATTAAAGGTCTGATGCTTTTAATGTCTGATGTCTCATTCTGTACACAGTTATTGTGCAAATATTTGGTCATTTTCCATCAAATCTGCTAGTAACACGACACTGAAAATAATACAAAGAATTGCTAAACATCCAGTCTGTTTATCATGGTCACAAAATAAATGTATAAAAGTTGTTGTGGTCAAATAACTGACCACAGAATTGACCAATCACGCTCAAGTATTCTAGAGCATCGTCAAATAATAACACCTTATCCTTGCTTTCTAAAATGCTAAATAAACCAACATCGGCCATCCGTTACCCATCTTAACACAGTGAATGAGGAAACCAGTCAGTTTATAACACCCACCTGTGACTAATCCAACAAAAGCCATGAGAAAAGTCACCTGCATAACCATGCATTTAAATAATAATGCATTTCAAGATGCATATCCAAGCTTGCTTAATACATCAAAGCTGTCATTAAAGTTTTAAAGGAGTGGCACTTAGAACAAAATTGCTTTTCACTAAGTTCCAAACAGAATGAGGATGTGTTTCATCAGTGGGTATTATTAAATATGCATATTTATATTTGCATAAGCCACATTTTTACATCACATTGAAACAGTTTTCCAGAATCTCAGCTGGTTTTACAAAAAGTCCCTTTCCGGTGGCTTAGCTCAGCGCCGCGTGTCGCCGCGTGCCGGCGTGTGCGCGCTATGGGGAAAGCTTATCATTGGAGAAAAGTGTGAGTTAGAATGAATTTACATTCTTCTCTGCAGAAAATGGGACTTTATTGAAAGCAGCAGGGCTTCCTCAGAGTGTTTAATGCTCTCAGCTTCATCTCACAGCGAACACAAAGGCATGTTCTTTACAAGAAAGCCTCATCTGCCTGCATTAGCTGGAAGTTCTTTTGATTTTCCAGCCTTCCAGCCGGATTTGGAAGTTCTCGCTCCAGTTTGAGAGGCAGAGTTGGGGGGGCGGTTGAAGTTGCTGGCTGTTCTCTTGTGCCCCCCAGTCTTTACTCTGAACGTCTGACTGATGACCCAGGCGAATGTCAAAGCGCTACCCATGGCAAAATGCCCAACACGTTCTCCGCATCATAATCTTTTATAAAGTTTTTCACAGTTCATCTGTTTCTGCCGCATGCGGAACGTTTTTTGTCCTGTAAAGGAGAAGCAGATGGATCGGGACGTGTGAGTATTCAAAATCTGAATCAAATTAATTACATGATCTGCTCATTATTCCAGCGAATCATACATACAAATACTGGAGACGATGATTCAGAGACATTACTGTGACTGATGAACTGATGTTCCAAAAATTGCTTTCATAGCAGGAAAATATCTTATGATGCAATTCACGTATTTGGTTTGATGGCACGATTGTGTTCATTTTTACACAAATAAGCACAGCCACATTAATGTGACAGCCTTTTTCAGTACGAAATCTAGTTCTAATGCACCCTTGACCGATTGTCTGGTGTTCATGCAAAGCTTTGAGTTATAAATTCTGGGCACTCCTGAACATATCACCTTGAGGAATCTTGCGTGATTGCTGAAGACACGTAGCGTTACGTTATGTGACCGACATTAAAATGCGCCCGACTGCTGCAACTGTCCAGACAATTCAAACCCACCCCGATTGTTAAAACTCTCTCCCTCATGTAAATCAAAATTAAAAGCTGTGGTTGATGTAAACTGGCACCCTCTGTGTTTCCCGTCCACCATCTCGTCTCACTGTGGAGGTTAAAGATCCATTTATTATTGGCGGTGTAAAAAATCCTTCTCATAAGTCTGTTATTCATTAGAGCCAGACACCTCACTTACATTCAAAATGGCTGACAAATGGGCTGGGCTCTCAAAGGCATTATTGAAATGGAAAAGATAATTCGTCACACTGAGGCATAATTCCACCAGCACTTTCATATTTACTTATTTCATATATTCTTTTACATCCCGTCCCCATGAAGACTATTTGAACACTCTTTCTTTCAGTCAGCCTTGCATGTCTAGTACCGAGTGAATCGCTCATTCGGTGAAGAGAGCCTTTGTTTTCACATCTATCTTCCTCCCCATGAAGGATAAATCTAGGACTGCTGGAATACTTCACATCAATCACCAGAAATGTCACGTGAATAAAATCATCAAAAAAGACCTGCATCTACTCATTTCCATCAAGACGGCTCACAAGTTCTTGAGCTGAGACACTAGCTGTCAGACGAAACAACTACACTGAAGTTTTGTACACAGTTGTTTCACACACATACTGACTGAAACATCCTGAATTATTTGCAGGCATCTGATATTTGCTCAAAGCGAATTATAAACAGAGCACAAATATCTGCATTTATTTAAAAACCAGCCAAATTTCCAAATTTAAGTTTTGTGCTGCAGCAGCAGGTTGCAAATGCATTATTTTAAATAAAACTGTACAAATATGTAAATGTTTCCTTGCAGCGTTCATCAGTGTGGACTGTTGTTTCACTGTTGTTTCACATTTATTGTTAGCATTTCAATGAAATGTTAGCCTATTGTTGTCACCTATTCTTAGCATTCCCGTCTCTTGCACTTCTTGTGAAGCAACAGCCCATGGTGTCTCTTTGTGGACCTGCTAACTTAGCACAACCAATTCCAGACACGTTTTAACACAAGCCTAAATGCAACATGTACAAATACAGTGACCACCTGCTTTGCCAGTGAAATCAAATTCCCACAACCAAACGCACACAAACCAACACAAATTTTAACCCAATTTTCTGAATCTCCAAAAACAACGAGCTTCATTCTAAAAATAAGCACTAAACATGAGCTCAGCTCCAGGCCTTTGAACATCTAGACCACAGGTTACCTTAATGGCGTTGGAGGCGATCTGGATATGGTGCAGTTTTCTCAGAGTGCTCTCCCTGTCGATGAAGTAGGAGGCGGCTAGCTGATGAAGAGCCTCCAGGGTCACCGCCGTGCCGTTGGAGTCAGTCGGGTCAGCCGCTCGGCTCAGCCTTCTCTTGTCCACAAATATTGTCAGAGCCTCTTCGCCTGAAACGAGAACAACGCGAGATAACAAGACATCACTACAGTCATCAGTGAATATATATTTGAAAATATAAGCATAAAAAACTCCATAATTTAGCTATAAATAATAAAATAATGAACTATAATTGTGTAAAATACTATTTTGATCTTTTGCATTATATAATGCAACATTATTTATTAAAATTATTTTATTATTAATGTTAATGAACTTAAATTACTAAAACTACTCAAATACTATTGCCAACTAGTCAACCTCCAGTTATTTAACTGGAAACTAGTCCTACATGTTCAGTCTAGTACTGGTTTTAGTACTTATCTCAGATCATAAATGACCAGACCAGAAATGGCATTTAAATATACTAACATGTCTTCTAAGAATCAGATCTCTCTGTTCTGGCATCTACCGGCTTTGTCTGATTACCTCCAAGTGTAGCAGTGAGCAGGAAGTGTGTGCCGTATTTTCTGATGATGTTCTCAGTGATGGCACTGAGGGGGGGTCTTCGGCCCAGCTGCCTGAGGGTCTGCATGAAGTCTGGATCGAGGGGTAGAGCCACGCCATTGTCCTCTCTCTCCAGAGCCAGACTGTTCACCTTCCAGCGCCCAAACTCTCTGCGAGGTCACACACAGACACCCTGTTTAGAAACCGGCTTCATTTCAGCCACAACGGACACAAGAGTGAGAGGATCATTTTTACAACTGCTGATAAATGAAGAGTTTGGGAAAATGTTCTGGGAATGTTGATTTCCAACATATAGGACTGGAAAGACAATAAAGGGTGAAACGACCGCTGAGAAGAAAATGCAATAAATGCATGCAACCGCAATAAATGCATGCAACCGCCCCCCACACACACACACACACGCACCCCATGCCTGCAATTTAGATCATTTTGTGCTTCCAACTTATTTGTTCCACAATGTTTCCGCTGTATAAAGAAGCAAACTGGGTTATTTTGAAGGACTTTTGCATTGTGGAACGGCTGACTGGGAGTAATCAGAGACAATGACCAGTTTCTTTCATGGATAAAATGCAAGAGTCTGATGAGCACAGTGTGAATTTTGTCTCCCATTTACAGTACAATACAATCACATGTCCCTTATGAAACCTTTAACAATATCTGAACAAATCTAATGTTTGCAACAAGAGTTTATGATTGTACTGCAGATAATACCGCATTAAATTAATACCTCGGTATGTAAGTGTGCATTGGTATTCACTGGAAAAATTATAAGGCCCACAGGTGTGTAATAAAAGTATACCCAACTTTTACTGTTACTTTAAAACGTTGGTTTTAAATTACTTTTCTACTCATTTATCCATTTCTTTAACTGTCAAACTGAACTAAAATGCAGGATAAGTGCTAATTTCCATATCATGTCCTGTATTAGTTGGTTGTAGTCGTGCAAACATCAAAATGCAGCTCTATGTTAATTTCAAGGCTATGAATGTTCAAGGCTACCAACATGTACTTAGTTTATTTTATTTATGCCAATCTGCACCAACTCTCTCTCAGCTACAGTAAGAAACGCAGTACGCAAAACATAACCATTCTAATGTTATTTGGCCTACATGTACAATCTTATACAATCACGATGTACTTAAACTGTACATTATATACAATACCTACAGCAGATTATGACTCGCTAAGTGTTCGCGTATCTAAATAATGACAGTGACAAAATATAGCAATTATCGGCGGCAGGAGGGAAAAAACAACAACTGTGAGGCACAGAAAACAAATGGAAGGACAGAAATAAGGAGGGAGAGAGACAGAATGATCGAGGTTGTGTTAGAACACGAAGCTGATGATGGACAGCTATAGATGGAGCTGGGGGCTAATTCAGCGCTAAGCCCACACTGAAACCTCAGCGCAGGAAAGCCAAACCGAGCAACTGCCTGCCAGGTTTCCCTACAGAGACCCGCGGGTCAACACTGACAGTCTTAAGACACCGCGAGACCAACAGCATCACTCTACAAGCAAATTACAGCAGCTTAACTCCACTATGTGAGGCAATATTACCTTGGAAACAGCTTAGCTACTTTCACATTCAACTATCTTGGTTATAATTGACCGTGTTTATGTATTACATCTAAAAAGATACAGTTTATTTAAAGCAGATTTTAAGTCAAGTTTGTAATGCACAGACGTACCACCATCTATATCCAAATGTCATTTTAAATCATTTAGTTTTTTTATTTATATATGTTTGTACATGTTCTTTTCTCATGGTAATACTGCCTAAAACCACCTGTGTTTATGTTATGCTCCTAACCTGATGTTTAAATCAGGACAAACCCGAGGTAAACAGATCAGACTTCACCTCATTAGTTGTGTTTATCAAACAATCTTCATGCTAACAGCAACCTGACAGAAACACACTCATTAGTGCACACTGCAGAAGTCATCCAGGGCTCTGAGCAACTTTTCCAGACCTACACAAAACAAAAAGCCAATCGGTAAACAACCAGCATTTCTTATTTATTCAAAGAGTACTTTTTGTATTAAGTCATCGGAGCTCATATCATCATCACAGCCGTCAGCTGTAAGACACGATAACACAACAAACTCTGCTTCCATCATTCTGTTCCCATAAGAGAGTCAAACAACTTATTCCTCAGAGCTGAGATCCGGCCCTCATAAACTCATCCAGGAAAACAATCTACCTCAGGAATGACCGAGCAACCAGTAGGTGTTTTGTCCTCCATTGTGTTTCCAATGCAAGCACAAGCCACCGGAGATGTCTCCAAACACAAATAATGAGACGATTAGTTGGGGTCTGATAGCTCTCTCTCTCTTGTTTGCTCTTTCCCTCTCTCGCCCAGTTTCTCTCATATAGGGTGGTTTATAGTTATCTAGGACACCCAATCTCTGCTGTGTACATTTCTGTTGCCAGCAAACAAAGTGATTGTCGTTGGTTTAAAGTTTTGTGCCGTCAATCACAGCAGTCAAAGTGCAGAAGTTAAGAGTGCAAAAAGACATTCTAGATTAATGTTTACGTCGTGTCTGAATTACTGTAATTACGAGATGTCAACTGAGTGATTCTAGTAAGAGTTATTCATAGCCTCATAGTCCAAAGTTATGGACTCATAAGAGCAAAACAGATCTATGTGTAATTTTACTGTCGATGATAATAAAAAACTCCTATAGTCTCCTAAAATATTCTCTATTAACACGTTACATGGTCTAACAAAATGAAGTGTCAATAAAAGTGTGAATAAATTGGTGTGAAACTGTCTTTTACTGTTCAGTGTGCAGCCATAAGGAGCTATTTTACAAGACGGTCAGAAACAATGTAATAAAATTCAGATTTTGAATTTTATTTGTTCACTTGTTCCAAAATGACATTAACACATTAAAGGCCAGTCTGTAGAGTTCACAGACAATGAAACGTCTCTGAAAAGGTTTATTCTGCAGCCAAACAGTGTCAACTCAGCGTCATACAGAAACGTACTTTACATTAAACTCTCCTTCACGTGTTGTTGAAGACAAGGAAGAAATCAAACAACAAAGGAGAGATTTGCAATGCAACCATTACAGTCCATGAATGGCAGTTTACAGTCAGTGACATACAAATACGCAATACAGCACTGAGTTTATTATTCCTCTCAAATTATGCAAATTAGTCACTAATTGTACAAACAATGGACTGAAGCTTTATGGAAAATGTTCAGACATTATTGCCATTATGCTAAATATTTACCTGCCTGTTAGAAAACTGAAGAGATTTGAGGCTAATAACTGACCTTTACTGCTTTAGTCATTATGACACTAAAATATATAGTAATTTAGTTATTCTTTATTCTTTATAATATTATACACGACCCTTACAGCTTCTGTTTACAGTCACCATATATCCTATAGGGACCTTTCTATACATTAAACTAATGACTTGCTAATTAAGCAGAAGATAACAGTTCTGGCACCATCATCAGTATTATGTCAGACAGACGATAAAATCTTTATAGCTCTATTTACTGCAGCTGTTTTGTCCGTCTGGACACAATTCAGGACTGTATGAATGTTTTCCTAAGGTTTCCATTAAGCACCAAAAGAGTTCTTTGTTAAATGCTGAATTGATGTTATAAGAACGTTCCTCTAACTACTTATAAATGGAAAAAAATTCATCTGACATTACTGCAAGAACGTTGAGAGAACTTTTAGAGCACATTAGCCAACATTCTGAAAACGTTCCCTGTCAGCTACGTAAGTCGACGTGCGTGTTTACAGCTCATCTCACCCAGCAGAGCACAGCAGAACCTCACGGTGATGTGTTGCGTAGGAGAGTTACTGCTCATCCTCAGTGTGGCTCTTACAGCTCTGCTGTCGACAATCTCTGTCACCTTGCGTTCGAGGAGGCGCTGTTAGCGTCCTCAGCGCTCGTAAGCGAGCAGGTATCTGCTCTGCCAGCCCTTCCTCCAGTGCAGAATCCACATCCCACACTTGTCAGGCAGCATATGTCTGCTGTTTTATGAGACCCCTTTTAAGCATTTGACACAGAGGATAGACACTAGTAAGTCTTTACTGTACCCCTGGGCTCCGTTCAACCTTTGGCAGACGTAAAAAAGTGGAATGAGAACATAACATCTGACACAAATTTATCTCCGATTGGTGTCACGACACACCAACCTACATCACTACAGGTAAGAAAGTTCTGGGTTCAATAATGAGGAAAATGCGCACAAACCGCTGGCACTGGGAACGATCCGGTGCGGTCCAATTCTGCAGCAAGGATTTATTACCCTGACAAATTTCTGCAGGTGGAACAACAGATTTTTCTTGATCTGATGTACGACGATCGTATCTGACAGACCTTTCCAAACGTCACAAACATGAAAAAACGGATCAATGGAGAAACTACTTTATAGTGCAATTTTGAGTGTGAAAGAAATAGCACAAGCAATTCTTGTTTCTAAAGGTCTGCAAAAGATGAAAGACAAGATAATGGACTGTCTCGCATCCGCTGACGCTGCCCAGATATCACACATCATTATTTTGTTCAGAAATGTCTCATACGTACAGCGACAATTGTGTTAAGAAGCCTGGATGCAAAATTGATTCCCTCTTAGCTTAAAGCTGTCGCAGATGCAAACCTGCCCCTCTCTGTGCGGCGAGTGTGAGAACAAGCCACTTAAAAGTCATTGAGGCACCAGGAAAGTTGGGAGTGCATTCCTGCCTGGCATGCAAAGTAAACTTCCACATTTCACCAGCAGGGGGAGTTCAGACATTGAGAAACCATAACAAGACAAACACGTATGTTGAGGCCAACACTTGTCACTTGTTTTCTCTCCTCCTTTGTTTATCGCTTTATCTAGTCCTCAGCCTAAACTCAGCACAACATCCCTCAATGCAACTGCAGTCTGAGCTGAAAATGTCACTCCACACTTTGTACAACAGCAGTTTGGTTGGTTACACAAAGCTACAGTAACCCAGTAACATTTTAGCATATTAAAACTGTATAAAATAATAAAACACATTGTTCTGTACTGTCCATTTGTGTTCTGTATTTGTCCTGTATTGTTTATTGCATGATTTTTTGTATGGTATACTGCACTGTATAAGATTTAAACTGCATGCTGTGTTGTATGTGTGCAATTTAGTAAATGCACACAGTGTCTAGGGTACGTTGTATAGATTGTGTGTTTTGCATAACAAATTTTACCAGCACAGTTGTGTGACAGTGAAGATATGGTCTAGTCCAGTCTAGTCTAGTCTAGTCTAGTCCTGCAACTGTTGCCACACAAACAAACAAACAAACAAACAAACACAATGACAACCTCCTGTGTACAGACACATGAAAAGCGACATGTCTTCTCCACATCATGCATAAAACAAACAGCATTCTGCACAACAAACCAAACTCACCTGTAAATCTTGTACTTAGTCGTGAAGCCTTGTTCATATCGCTCCACAAATTCTGCAAACTCCTGAGACTGATGAAAAGGCCCTTTATCCGAAAGGAGCCACCCGAACGGAGCAGCGGCATCACGGGAGGCTGCCACGGGTGCGAAACCCCAGCACTGAAGACTTAGTACCGCACACACCCATAGACTCATGAGATACGCCGGTCTAAAATCCGCACCCCGGCAGTTCATGCTTCACCCTGCGACTCGACATTCTCTCCAAACTTCCCTCGCTTCTGAAACGACAATGAAGACGATATCAAACAAGACTGAATCATTGCATTTCAATGCCTGGAGACAATTGTGGAAAGCAAGTGCATTGGTATTTATTCAAACAGATCGTGCAAGACAGTGTCAGGAAACTTCAGTACGTTTTCTATACGTGCAAACGTGTCATTTAACTGGATTTGTTCAATTCAAGTGATTTTGCATTATGGCTAAGATGAATACATGGAGTTGCATATTAATCGGCATACAGGCGTCTCTTAGGAAAGGTTTATGCATGAATATGTATGAACATTGATGTATTTATGTTTTGAGACCACATTTTGCCATTTCCCACGCAAACTAGGTCACAAACACTGTTTTGTAAATACGGTTTGATGTAAGACTGTTATGCATGTAAACTATTATTTGTTTACCTTCCGCAGTTGTCCGATGTTTGCGCCACCGCTCTCCAAAACAACTGCTGCACTATGCAATGCGAGTGAATATAAACCCAAAGCGTAAGCTGATACCGGAGAGGGTCTGACTCGGTTCAACTTGTTTCAAACGCCATCAAAGGTTTGTGCAACAACCTTGAAACAGCCCCGAAAACGCACCATCCATCTCTGTCCTCCAGCATCGCCAATATTTCCAAGCGTCTCGTGTCGTATAATCCAGTTGCGCAAGAGGGAACTAAAGCGTGGAGAAGCGGGTCTCGACACTCTTATCTCTCCAGGAAGGTGGGTCTCTTATGGACTGGAAGTTAGGCTGGAGCAATCCCATAACCCTTTCTTAAAGTCTGTTTCCCCCGGTGCGCGTCTCAACTTGTGCCCAAGACTCCAGCGGTCTTCCGCGCGTCTGTCGGATGCTCGGGAGCGACGCTTCCCATGCGCCATAAAAATATCCCATTTATTTCCAAGGCAAGCCTCCTGCACTCCTCATTGGCTGTGCAGGAACCAGAGGGCGGAGTTTATGGGCACAGATCATGTACTTTTGAGCTTGAGGAAAAACATTACGTGCTGTTATGAAAACACATGCAAACTTATTTAACGCTAGATGTGCATCGCCTAGCTGTAATACAGCAACAATTTTGGAGCTGCAATATCATATTTATTCTGCATCGTGTTTATTCAAGTCGTTATGGTATCACAATACTAATATAAATGCTAAACTGTATTGCTATATTACACAAAAGCATTCGTAGATCATTTGGTATTTATTTACACTATATTTCTTTTAAAACATCACAGCATCTCTAATGCTGCACAAACTTTTGGTTATTGAAGTAGAAGAAAACATACACAAAACACAAATTAGTGTAAAATACATACATACAAGAAATAACATTATTCGATAAATACATTGGATGTGTAAAAATGCCAAAATGGGATTGAAGCATAATGGTTTATTTTTCATACATACACAATATCAGTTACTTATACATGCAACACACACACACACACACACACACTGCAATGTATGGCTGACGGTGGTGACAATTGTTTAACACATAAGGATGCGCAGAAACAGTCTGGCTGTGGCTTCCAATTGATTCTCCATGATCGACCGTGTGAGGAAATGAGCAATCTTATGAGATTCCATTCTTGCCAAGATGTTTTCAGACGTGGATTGTGAAGAAACCTCGGCAGGTCCAATAGCAGATAACTGGATCGTGCAGAATACAGCTGCTTGACTAAGTGGTGATCTGAGGTCAAGCTGCTATTGTGGGTGGAACCGAGGTATATTGTGGTACTGTGTGACATCACGCAACAACATTTATCGACACAGAAAGTCATCATCTGTGTTCACTTCAAACACAGACCTGATGTGTCGTGGTGGTGGGGAGTAAAACGGAGATAATATTTCAGCTGTGAAGAGTATTTTTCTGTGCTCATTTCATATGCATCGTGCTTATCCATCTTTTCACACATTTTCTTTCTCTCAGCCCACTCCTGTAAATAGGCTAGGCTATTAAAACACAAGAAGTCTTTGGGCGATGTAATGCACTCCCTCACACGGATCTGCTTGCATAATTAGCTAGTGGACGGCCATTACCATACATATAACTAAGCACGTCTTCGTTGTCTGTGAAACTAGGCAAAACATGTTTATTTCATCGATTTAAAGTAGCGTATTAGATTGTCATAAGCAATGGCTGAAGGTTTAGACTTAGAAACTGAGTGTGTATTTGAAGTGTCAGGCTCTGCACTGGCTGTTTGAATCTCATAGTGATGAGGCCAAGCCGATGTCACGCTCTCACTCTCTAATGATGCCGATGTATGAGGTTCGTTCCACAGCAACAAGCACCGACGCTACCGCTGGAAATGTCTAATGATGGTGTCTGACAAAACATTAACCCTCACTTCTCAAAGTTACGTGGTCAAAGTAAAAGCATAAATCAATCACAACGAATTTGTAAGTGGGTTTGTTTAACCGCAGATATCACAACAAGATACAGACTTGTGTGTATCTCCCAAAATGATTTTAGCTCAATATTCAAATAAACAAATATTTTGGCTTTGTTACAGACAATAACAGCCAAAGATATGAAATATTATTTTAATATTTTCAATTTTATTGTTTTTTTGGCATTAAACATCCTTTTGAGTTCCACAAGCACACTGTTAAAATGTTAAAGAAGAGTTTGAGAATTCCTGAGGCATCATCGTTGCTCCCATTTCATCTGACAAATGTTACCGAAATACCTCAGTAAGAAGCTCTGTTAAAAAAAAGATAAATGATAAAAGACACTCTAATTTACCAAGTCAACTTCTGATGGAAAAATAAATATGAGAAATGAAAATAAAAGGGACTATTGTCATTTCAGATCTTGAGTCATTTGCTAATGGCTTTTTTTAAAAAAATAAAACCAATAAGAAGATGCGATTTGTGTGATGTTTGTGTCTTGAGAATAGATCCATCTTGGTATTAGATTCTGTCAGGGTTCAACAGCAACAGCATTTTCCGCACTTACTTACGGCATGACTTTTTGCTTGAATAAGGTGGGCTAAAAAGGGAGTGAACGTATTGTACAGGCCATTGACAGAAAATGGCATATCGCAGCAGATTGGATTGTAGCGGCTGTCTGATGAATAGCTCAGTCCGGCAGGTGAGCTTGGTGAACAGCGGCCTGGAAAACCAAGCAGCTCAAGAATGTCATTTTTATTCCATTCTTTCTTTTATACAATGGCTCAATAATTATGTAGCATTGGAAAGAAACTGAGGTATGTACAGCTAGGCATTCAGTACGCTAGGACAAGGCTAGTTATGACAAGGACCTAGAAACAGTGAGTTAGGATTTTATCGTCCTTGTTAGAGACCCTGAAACGGAAAGTTTGTGGCTCCGTGCAGCATTCCAGAACTGAATAATTCTGATCCATTTCATGAGCTCAACTCTGCGGTGAAAGTCTTTGTTCGCTTTTATTTAGTTCTGCTTTACACACACAGATATTTTAGAAAGACACTGAGATCTACAGTAATAATATATTTTAAGTTCATTGTTTCTCTCCGCTTTAAAAGGCTGATTAAACGACTAATGATCAAAATTTAAATGGCATAATCTTCTCAAACAATCATTTACGCTGCCAAAGGACTGACTCAGCTATTAAAGGAAAGTTTAATAAAGATCTGTTGGAACGTCGTCTTTCTTTGCTGTTTTGTCTTAAAATAATCTCTGACAAAGAAAGGGCTGGCAACGCTCACTTTGAATGCTGGCTCATCATACTGTTGCAAGCAGCCAAATAACACACACACACACACACACACACACACAAACTAAATATTGAATTCTTAACAGACTAACACCACACATATTGTGATCTGTAAACACAATATTGCATGAGAAGTTTGATGGTTTATCTAATGCTTAATATATTAATATTAATATAATATATATTTGCTTGCTAAGCAATAACAATTCATACTGATAAACGTTTATATTAGCATTTACCAGCTTTTATCCAACTTTAAGCTACACATTTTTTTATTATTATCTGCATTCCTTGGAATTGAACCCACAACCTTTCCACTGCTAACACAATGCTCTCCCAGCCGAGCTACAGAAACACCTACGCCTTGCAAGTTAGCCTTAAATGTAGCTTAGGCCTGTCACCTAAGCAGTAATGTTACAAGATGTATTTAATTCAGTGAAAGATGGTTCAGTAAATGAACTAAACCCAACAGCTTAAGCGTCAGGTAATGATTTTCCTAATTACACTTTAATTCCATTCCAGAATATATTGACACCCTTCAATGACTTTTGCATCTTCTCACTGTCTCTCTCTCTCTCTCTCTCTCTCTCTTTCTCTCTCACACACACACACACACACACACAAATACATACAGCTCCCATTCTGTCTGAGGAGAGACACCAGACTTCACGCACGGCTTGTGACTGATAGAACTCTCTTTATTTCTTTTATGGTTCGTGACCCTTTTTGTTGCTGCGCCACAATATCTTTATTGCAGATCTGCCACCAGTCAGTAGAATCGTTTCCCCTGCGCGTGTGTCTCCTTGTAAACACGTATATACACACGCATGCATGAGCCTGACTGATCGCAGCTATCAGCAACAATCATGCAACAACGAATGCAACGAATGTGATGAAGTTAGCTGCCCGCGCGCATCAATACAGAGGTGAAACGGACGCTGGAGAGACATTGTCAGGCTAGCATGCAATGTGTTTAGCATAACGCCGGCCTGGTGAGGGTTTTTCTAAGGGGGAAGGAGCCGCGGCGGAGGGGAGGGAGGAAAAGACCGAGACTTTGGAGCTGGAACAGGTGCGAAAGCAGAGCACAAAGAGGGCAAACAGAAGAGTCAGTCTTCAGTTCTGTCAGAGGAGTGAAAAATTTAAGGGATTTGGAAACAGCGAGCGTTCTTGGAGCGAGCAGCCATCGCTGTAGACTGCTGTGCTGCCCCAGAGAAAAAACACTAAGGGAGGGGAGGTCCGTGTTCCTCCTGTGAGCTCCTGTGTGAATGAAGTCTCATGCTTTAGCAAGTTAGCTGTGATTTTTCATGCGGGGATTAAAATCACTGCTTTGTGTTTTTTCATCCCTCAGCCAAACTCCAAAATGTGCATCATGTATTTAAGGATGTATCCACAGTTCTAGGATTATGGTGGAAAGGGTTTAATAATAACCATTGAAAACTCTGTGTTGGTGAACCACTAATCTGTTAAGGAGGTGCCATCATTATATGTTGGGTTTCCATATAAAACTGTCTTTAGCACCAGCGATGTCCTGAGGTTGTCGGTACAACAGCTTTAAACGAGTGTGTGAAAAACTCTGCTGTTGTCAGGCTGTTAAATCAAAACCTTTTTCCGTTTATCGCAGAAATACATTTATTTACTTCCTCTGGCAGTAAAATAAACATTTTTCATATTTGTCATTTGCTTTTGTTTCTGACTAGACAACAAGCGCATCTTCAGTTTTGTTGATTCCTGTCAGTTTTGCATTTTCCTGTTGAACAATAAATCCGACCCGATGCAAACATGGATACATTTATCTGCTAAAAAGAGATACAACTTCATCTGCTATGCTAACTGACAGATCTCTAAAAACACTCTCCTGCATTAACATGCAAACGTTAGTGTAACGTATGGGTCCATCAAACAGCTTGTTCCGATACGTTGCCCTTTTTAATTGTGAGTCAGAATTAACACAACTGTGTGCACCACCAGAGTGCAACTGGGGCTGTTGTAGTTACTTAGACATGTGGTGTAAAAATGATGAGTGCATTATGCGCACACACACACACACACACACACACACACACACACACACACACACACACACACAGCTTCCTGAGGACAGTCAGTGAAAGAGGCTGTAGTTATCTGTGCAGGGCAGGATGCATTTCTGATGTGAGTGTCTGTGATGAAGTACGGCTGAAGAGCCTGTTCATTATTACTTATGTCAGACAGCCGTTTAGACATCATTTGCCTTGCTTGCCATTTTCTTATCTAGTTTGTAAGCATCACTGTCGCTGAAAGTCTCCAAATCACCAAATGCCAAAGGGAAATTGCAGGAAAATGAGCTGTTTGAGAAAGTTAGAACACTAGTTTGCTAACTGGACGTATTATCTATGGTCATACTTGTAGTTGGTCATTGGTACATAAGAGGTACATTTTAATATCAATGGAGCATTTTATTATATGCATAGCTGCAACAAACACATGTATATATGTATTGAGTTTTTTTATTTTCATGGGAACAATTCTAAAGATAGATTTAAACAAACTTTGTGTTTTATTTCAACAGGCCAGTCTCTTTGTTTTGACCCTTCAGAGACAGGAGAAGCAATATTGAATATAACTGTTATTATGTTGCAGCCTGCCGGTATTAAACTGGGACAAATTTCCAATGATGTCTGTTTTCCACAGTGGAAAGGTAATAAACCGTTGATATTGTATGTTGTGACCTGCGTCCTCTCAGAAAACCTTTAACATTTTATTATCGCTATTTATCATCAGAAATAAATGTCAAAGTTGTGGCAAACTTCTGGTTTTGGGCAAAGTGGGGTAAAATAATTTATGTTTTTAAAACACTTTTCAAGCACAAGACTAACATTTACCACCATGTTTTAAAATATCTGAACTTGTGAGACCACAGAGATCATTGGGACCACCTTTGTTGATAATATTAGTAGTTAATAGTTTCTGTATGGACCATTATTGTTAAAATGCATTTAAATGCATTTAGCTTTGGCCAGTGTCGTTTTCACTAAAAGCACAGAAGGTACTTCTCCTTTACTAAATTTTGTTCTTTATTGACTATATTTGTATTTTCCCAAATGACGTCACGTGTTTTTCCCGGAAAGAAAACATAAACGTCACATGTCTGCATGAGTTTAAAAGCGACAAACGACGTGAAAAGTTGCCGCTAGGTGGAGATTTAAACAATCGCACATGTTTCCCAAACAGGTTGTGCGTCTGTTTGTTTAAAATGCGCTTTTCCTTGGATTTCAACCACGATTGGAGATTGTTGACCAACAATGGGGACTTTATAAGAGAAGCTGCACCTCTGAATCGTCATTTCAGAAATACAGGTATGATATTTGTTTGGGTTTGGCATGTTTCACGTGTCCTCGTAATGCAAATGTTTATATTGCTGTGACAGCAACAGTTTTATTGTACAACAATAGTTGCATGTATAGAAATAAATATACATGTATAGCTTATGAACATGAGTTTTTTGATAAACACAATTCTGGGGGGCTGGTACTTCCTCGGAGTTTGCCAGTAGTCAATCCCTGATTCCCCATCACTCACCTTTCCACGTCTCCATGGAAACAGGGAGCGTATGGGAAGTGTGTCCTGATACCTAATATTGTAAAGGTACATGTTTAAAGTTTATTTTAGCCCAATCAGCCTGGATGATTTAGCATCTAAGTGAATGTTTTATACATGGATGATAAACTTTGATGTCTTTGAATTTCTGTTACTGTATGTTTGCTTTATTATATGCTGTGTGTATGTTGCTTTATTTGTCAGTGATGTATTAATGTAAGCTCATAATTGTTGGTTTCATTTGCCCTGTAAGTGCAATATTTGTTAACAATGTTGCTTGTCGCATGTGTTCTTGCAGTATTTGAATGCAGCGCATGTTATGCTTAGATGTGATTTCCTGCTTCATGCTTGATGGATAAGTGTGGCTGTATTTCTTAGGAAAGCAACAGGGTTTAGCTAGTCCTTAAAACTATGTTGTATTGCCTTGCATTTAGTTTTAAACAAACTTCTCTCATTGCAATAATATTTGTTAAGATCAACACTTTTTTTCTGTAGTAAAAAATGACATTGGCTAAACTTATAATTTACTTTAACAAAGGATGAGATGCATTTTTAGAAAATAATTTGTCTGGTAAATTGGTCCTCAGTCGATAAGAATGAAGCACATTTTGATGACGGTCTGCAAAAAAAGTCACTTTATTGCCACTCCTGCATCCTGCAGGTTTTGCTGTATCACAACTTACACAGATAAATTGGATTTTACAAATAACTCGGGTGCTTATAAAGTGCTTTAAAATATAATGATTTCTCACTGAAGTATTTGAACAAGTGTGTTTGGTCTCTTGCCACTTAAACTCAAAATATATTCGCTTTATCTGGACAGCTTTACATACAACAGTAGACCCAGACATCATTTGTTTTGCCCAGAAGAAAGGCAAATTATTTCCAGCCTGTCATGGTGAGAAACAGATCTGTGATATTGTGCATCATTTTGCCATCGAACCAGCAAAGTAAAGACATACTGTAATATTAAGCCAATTTTGAGGTGATTTACCTGTAAGGGATGTAAGCAATTTAATGGTGGTTTGAAAAGACTGTTTATTGTGCAGGAGGATGCAACTAGACTAAACTCCATTAAAACGGCTGTTTCTGCATTTTCTAACATTCATTTCCCACCCAGAGTAAATTTGTGGCATTTATTATTGGGAATATAATATAAATTAGTAGGAGCTGTGCGCAAGCGTTTGTTGTATCTCTGCCTCTCTTTATTGACACAGTGGCTGTAGGGATTTTTGTCCATGTTTGACCCAGTGGTACAGTACAACTGAACTGGGCGGCAGCTGTAGCCTTCAGAGGTCAGATTTTGCTTTGAATCGTGATGTTGACGCTCGCACGAAAGACAAATTTGTGCGCTTTAAATCTACCGATGACATGCCTGACTTGATGTGTGAAAACTCTGGTCATCTCACAGTTAGTTGCTAATCCGAAAACCAATTTGCATCAAAAATAATTTGCATTGTGCGGGTGTAATTGTAAATGTCACTAAATTGTCAGGCCGCCTTTGGCGAGAACAATCAAACGGCAACAACAACGCCTACGTCAGTCCTGCATCTGCGCACAGGTTTAAACACAGTTCCTGATCACCAAACACAGAATTATCCAAAACTAATTCTGCATTTGCCCTCATTGTTTTGACATTCTCACACTCATCTGACTTACTGTAATGTGTCAGGCCTGAAAACTATTGCATGAATATGAATGGAAGGCAATCGGGCTGTCAGCCGCTGTCCATTGGGAGGTAGTGTGCAAGAAAAGAGCAAATGAACTGTGATGGCTCCGGAATATTTAAACGCGACCTAAATAACTTTGTTGTGTTTGTGTGCCTGAACCGTAAACAAACCGCTTGTCTAAAGTTATGTAATTGCATATCATTTAAAACTATACATTATAATGGAGTCATATGGGATTGCTTAAGTTGACTGCTAACAGAGAATATTATGTGTGTTTTGCTGCATGCATGTTTACTAACTTTTGTTACACTTTTATCCCCCATATATCTGTCTTCTATCTACTAGCTTATTTTTGTCTCTATCACTAAGTTTGTCTGCGACCCTCAAAATCTTCTGAAACTAAAAGTTAAAAATTGTAAAAAGGCTTTTTCTCCAACGTGCGTCTAGAGAGGATGTCTGTTTCCAGTACAAAAAAAGTCCAATTATAATTTACAACAGAGTTTGACAGTCCTGTGTATGAGGAGAGAACAATACAATGCATTATACAAGGCCTAGGGCAGCTTAGCCATTATACAGACACTTGACGATAACTATGAGTGCAGCATTGTATTAAGTGTAGGCTGAGTCATGGCATACGATAATCATATTTGACACCATGCTTGCATTATCCACCATGAAGGTTGGTAAAGATGGGTCATACCGGTACAATATGGCAGCGTGGCGTCTTAGCGCAGTGACCCAGTTACGGATAGGAACGCTGGCAAATATATCTGCGAGGATTTGCCCAAGGGCACATGAAATAAGTGGGAAAATGGAAAACTGTATAATGATGATCAGAATAGTAGTGAGTTCAGGGCACCGTCTAAGCAATCCGCTTCTGTTCACACTGCAACCTGGAGTAGAATTCACTTCACTTATGTCATACAATGTGCCATGTAGCAAAGCAGTGAAAAATGCTTATTAAGCCAATGGTTCTACTTATATCTGTTAAATGGTAAATGTAAAGAGAACGCAGACAATCCAGATTGCCATATGGGCAGCATTCACACCTGTATGCGGTGTTGATGACATCATCAAGTCTGAAGCTAAAATAATAAAAATATGGGTGATGAAACAGGAAGTGTGACAACAGCGCAACATTTAATGCAAACAGTTCGCATTTGTGTGCAACATCAAAACGTGTCTGTAATTCATAATTAATGGCATATAATTTCTCTTTGTTCTGCATGTTGTTTGGTTAATCGCACATGCAAATTATCAGGGATTGTATAAAGGCCAGACAGTTGTTTCAGTGTGATTCATCCTAAAATGTGAATCAGACAAAATGATCCGGCTGGGAGTTAGTCACAAATAGCTTTTTATATCGCACCGGTTTCAGAGACATGCCTCTGAAGTCCTATAATTCAGAGAGTGAATGTAATGCACTTCACTGATGCACATCAAATGTGTTCACATTGGGTTGCTAAAATATTTCAACCCATTTGCCATTTACACAGAATTTAAATTCTGCACGTTAATCACGACACAAATGTCAAGTAATTCATATACAAAAAAGATTAGAAATAATGTGGCAAATTTGAACCGTCATTTTCTTCAGCAATACTTATATAATTATACAACATTTATTTCTGGTCTTCCAGTCTATGAAGCAGGAAGTGTGTTGATATCTAGTATAGCAGCAGATCATTTATACTGACCATATTTTGACATTAATGGTTTGTATACTGGCATTTTTAGTTTTTAGAAATTTCTTGACACTGTTTGACACTCATTTCTTTGTAACTATTTCTGCAAAACAGACGCACACTAAAAACTTTCAGCCCCGTTTTATAAGCCATTATGGTTTTTGCTACTGTGAGCAAAAGTGCATTAAAACAGGAGAAAGACGTGTACATTGATACATTAAGTGCTGCTATTCCATGTACATCAAAAAGATAATAAACAGTTCAACACCACAGGCTTAGTCGTGGGGCCAAGCGCTCAGATTCCTGTGGACTGTGATAATGATAATGCTTTGTGAATGACAGCACACAGTGTACAGGTTAGCTGCTTTTAGAGAGAGAAAAATAGCCTGTTAACATCAGGGAGTGAGTGACACTCCACGACCAAAAAACCTAGCTGCAATACTGATGCTGGCATCAAATTATTTTAAAAACTTTGAGGTAAAATATTCTCCATCCTTCGACCGCTAAGCTGAGCGTTACGCCGCTCCTGCCTTGTTTTGTGTTTGGCCCATGGCATCGTTGGCTATTAAAAATCGTTTGAGTATTTTGTCCATGATTGCCTGCATTCATTTCTTCATGTACACATTCTGTCTCAGGGATAAAATGGCACGGTTTGGCAGAGGAACGCTTCCTGTTGTCGCTGCTGCAACTAGGGGACTTGGAAACGATGCCAGGTTTAAAAAAATGGGGAGCACCGTTTTGAGGCGGTTTGTTATCTTCCCTAGCAAAGGCCTGACACACATTTTAGTGCCACACGGTGAAGTATGATGACAACTAAGGGCTGCAGAAGTTCCAGGTCTGCTGGATGAAGTCAGGAGAAGCGCTGATGGGCTGCTCAGGGTCGCTGCTCATCGCCCTGAAGCCTAACAGCCCTCTGGAGAACGTGAGGACTGAGGAACAGGAGGACATGTTCTCTGACAGGAAAACTTGTGTCTGTTTTTTACTGACAAGCCTCAGTTTTTTCCTCATTTCTCACTTTTGTTCGCCTGTTAAATATCTTAGAATGTGACCTAATAAAAACTAAAATTATATTTGTTTTCTTTTATCAAAGTGTCACAGTTAGATGCACAAAACTGTGAGTTTTGGTTTGTTAGCAGAAAAAAACACAACAATAATTTGAGTTCTTACATTTTGTGAAACACACAAATTTCAAAAGCTTGTTAAAACTAGCTTCAAATTGGCACTCAGGTTAACTCTTAATCCTTCATTTAGCTGTTTTCTTATCCTGCTAGGCTTGCTGCTAAATGTGTCTTTGTGAAAATAAGTTTAAGTATCTGCGCTTGACTGGAGCAAATTTCTGAAAGTTTGTCATGCGCTTTCATAGAAATAGAATTTCCTTCAATTACAACTAAAGTTCATTCTGAAAAGACAAGATTACTACCACAGAAAAATCCTGTTCACTGTTTTAGCAATCCTCTGAGCACCAGTTTGACTTTGTTTCACGTCTAAAGGATGCTTTTAAAATAACAGAACTGTTCTTTGTGTTTCTTTGATTTGTGTAAATCCTGCATTTGCTCTTTAGTTCATCCTGATCTGATGCTAAACTCCTTTATCATATCAAGTCAAGCTACAAGGTGCTGAAATTACTGGAGGATTGGAGACTGTTCGTGTCTGTTTAGGACTCCAACCACTGAATTTTCTGTTTAATTACAGCTTAAAACTTTAATGGCAAGTGTCTGTGCGTTTGAAGCCGAGGTGGGTTTGTCATAACTGATGTATTTTAATAATGAGATGGTTTCAGAGTCAGCAGAGGTTGATTATAGTGACTGCAGAGGCGTAAGTGTCAGCCTCAGGGCTAGAAGCACTAATGGAGATTTATCACACGAGAAGAGAGTTTACATGTTTTCATTAAAATATCTCCTTTGGTGTCCAAATGCCGTTTGCATGGAAGGCAACCAACGCAGAACTACCGTTGTGTTAACCGTTTGTTGTCGAACGGTTCTCATTTGTTCTGGTAGATAATGGGTGTAATTAAGTTAACCGACTATCACGGTTGGAAACTTAAAGCTGAGCACCACCATGAGACGTGTAGAGTTAATGTGAATATCGCTAGTTTGTTTACGCATCGTTTTGGGGTCGATTTGTTTTACCCATCTAGCAGAAAAGCTTTTGAAACCACAAGTCAAGAAGGAAGAAGCTAAAAGTGGTTTTGTAATTGGGACTAGTTTTCTAAGCAGCGTTTAAGTTACAACACTTCTAATTATTGCTAGGGTGGGTGTTTGTTGTTTGGTATTAAATTAAAGCACAGTATTAAATTTACATGTGGGACAGCTAGTTCAATATGAGATGGGCTTTAGTCTTGCAAAATGTTTCACTTGTTCAAACTTTCAGGTAGATTGTTTTTGTGAAGTGAAACAGGGATTAGCAAATACCTAGCAAAGACTGCTAGTCTAATGACGGTTGAAGTTGCTTGGCAAACTCATCATTTAAAGCGACAAAAGTTGTGGGGAAGTTGTTTATTGAATTCATGCCCATCGGTTGGAACAGTTTAGGCTGATTTGTGTACATCACACTGGCTTTATCCTCCTGAAACATGCATCAGTATCTCAACGGAGGCTGTCTTTCTCCTCAGATCTTCTCTCACTGTGATACAGTAGAGCATGGGGCCAATAATGTCCAGGTCACGGTCAAAGGTTCGATTCCCAGAGATGATCTGATCAAATGAATAGCTTGAATGCACTGTTGTTGAGGATAAATTGTTGTTGTGGATATCTGCCAAATGCAAAAATGTAAACAAAAAAGCAATTTTTCTAAAGTTGCTTTTGAAAAATGAGTGCTTGACACACAGAGGAATCTCATTTTTCAAAAGTTTGCCAGATTATTTTGGCATCCAAATTTTTTAAAGGGGGTCTCCTTGAGGAGAAACGGCCTCTGGCTCTGCAGTATAAAAGGTGAGGTAAGGTGTGTTAGATACACAGTCAGAAAAAAAGCACATTAATCTATCGCTTGTACAGCTGTGGGCTCAACACGATGTGATGTGGTTCACAATGAACCTAAATGATGGGTTAACGCATTGAATATTTCAGACGCAGGAAGAACATCCAGGAATTTGTCTTCATCCAGGAATTTGAGGGGAATGGTGTTGTTGAGGAGACCCCACTGTGAGTCATTAATCATCTCCGTTCTTCTGCTCCTCTCAACCATCTCTGCTAAAGAAACGTTCTCATCAACGTTATTCCAATGTTATTTCATTAATCACAGCAAATCTAATTGCATGCAAAATATCTCTTGATTCTTCTTGCTGAGTTTGGTGTACGTTGAGCAAAGACTCTGAAGCTAAGTAGAACCTTTCATGTAGGGTGTAAGTTGTGGTGATGTTTCAAAGCGTTCACACCTTGGAAATATTATTTAAATAACAGTTTTGAGTTTGCTACATTGCTAGCTGTGCATTAGCTTTAATAACACGTGCTGTTAAACCAAAAGTAGCCATTATGTCTTTAAGCTAAACTTTAAGTATAATTCCATGATGTAGGTGGCATGTTTGAAGAACATCTCAGAAGATCTTAGAATAGCGCTGTATAAATGTCAGTATTGGTGAGTTTAAAAGTTTAAGAACATATGAACTTTATATTAGGGCTTGAATATGGATTTCCTGTTTTGCTGCTGGCCTTTATATATTTAGCACTGCCCTGTCTTTTATAAAAGACAGAATAAACTGTTCAGATCAGAACAAGATAAATCATAACACTGTAACCCATATCCTATTCTTATTATTGATTAGATACTAATAGCATCTGATGCTATCTGCTGTACTTTGTGTGTGTTAAGTCAGACTGTGTGTGTAGGCTGGTAAACACTGAATATACATGATGGATTTAAAGTATATGTGGGGGTGCAGGTTAACCTATTCCCCCCGTAATGCTTTAAAACCACTGATTTAAAGAAACATTTTTTTGCAGCTTGGTTTTAACAAACCGCGTTTTCGGACTTAGGAGGGAGTTTTGACTTTTTTCAAAGGAACACTGAACTGTTTACTTCAAAAGGAAAGGAAAATGTGATTTTTATGATATGACTCCTTTAATAAAGGGAGAGTTCTGAGTTAATGATGAAGGGCTCTTTAAAAATATGACTGTTTTATGAGTGGCATTTTATTTTAATTGGTTCATTATTTCCAGCAATTGCGTCTTCAGATACTTTTGATTACCTTTGATTACACACATAGACACACACACACACACACACACACACACACACACACACACTCACTCACTCACTCACTCACTCACTCACACACACACACACACACACACACATTAAATCAGTGCTTGCTGGACCTGACAGGATGTTATCAGAAACCATCGACAGCTTCCACTATGGGTGAATATTGCTATAAAATCAGAAAAATACTGCTGATGTTATCCAGCGATGGATTTTAGGCAGAAGGACGTGACGGTTTTCATTTCCTAATTGATTCTCCCTCAAAAAGACCTTTCAGACACGTTGTTGTATATTAGCAGTCATGGCTAGCAGCTGGTGTGCGTTAATGTGTTTATATAATGTCTGTATTAAATGATGTACATCTAAAGATCTCAAGAAAATCTGAAGTTATGCTTTTTTTGGGACCTCTCAGAGAACAGTTGTATTGATTGTGAGATCTCTGGGTCTTTAGCTAGGAGAAATATGCAGAAAAATCTCTGATTTCATATTTGAGGATGTGTGTTTATGAATAGAGTTATCGCAAAGGCGGGTCACGCTATTGCGAAGTTCTCTTAGCAATACGATGGTCGATACAATGAAATGATACATGGCTTCAAATATGTTAGCTAAAAATGTTTTTCCTCACAGCCCAGCCCCCAAAATATTGTTGCTGCCTCAAAGATATTTTATCTAGGAAATGCTGAGGTTTGGAGAGGAGAAAAAAAATCCCTCCTTATCCAGCGTGACAGATTCTCGTTTGGTCTATCAGAGACACAGACGTGTAAGAAACAGTTCACAGAAATCTTTTTTGATAACTGTATTTTTCCTGCTGTAAGGATTTGTCTGTTGAACCTTGAACATGACAAGTGCAATTTTCTTATCTGACAAGTGGGTTTGGGAGATCACCGGCTCGGAGGACTGGTTAGTCCAATCTTTGAGCGTTTAGCTGTGCTTTCACCCCGGTAGGTTATTAAAACGCACCATCTGCTGTCAGAAACCTGCTCAGCATGATTTACATGCGAGACCCTGTCAGTCAGATTTCTGCTCGAACGGATGGCAACATACGCCGGGCAGACAAATGACATGAAGAGAATCCAACAGCACGGTTTCACTAAAATATGACAGCTTGGTTTTGCTACACTGTACAACACATGAGGTACACACACACACACACACACACACACACACACACACACACACACACAGTATGTATTATTTAATGTAATACATTACATGACATGAAACCTCCTGTATTGGATGTTTTAAATTGAATTTTTTCATAGATGTTTGACCAATTGTAAAATGATAAAATTGAATAATTTGTGGTTATTTCGTCAAGACATAAATCAAATGAATTTCAAGGGCTGCTGAGAACAGGATTTTCAGGAGGTAATCTTCATTTCAGGCTAATATCTTGTGGGTTTTATATCCCATTGCGTTTAAAAACACTGAAATGTTAACAGAGAACTCATTTCACAACTCGCAGATTTTGTCTTCTGATTTCCCTCCTTCCACAATCTTTGGTCTCTGGATTCGCCCACAGATACGTGGCCATTTCCAGACGATGTATGTTTACAGCAATAAACTATTTAACCGGTCACAACAACAACAAAAGCGTGAGTAAAATAAACCCACTGGCATGACTGGAAATGGCAGATGGAAGTAAGGAATGATGCACACAGAGACATATCGCACAGATAACAGACGCCAGCCCAACTGCATCTGACAGGCGGCTGCGACGTTTCATCAGACTTAGCACTGAATACACTACACTGCTAGCTGAAGTTCAAATCTCTTTATATAACCCAAATGCCAATTAGCTAGAAATAGCACAGAACCACACTTTGTCATCAAACTGTTACGCTACTGTGCTAGCTGAGTCTTAGCTTGGTGACTTGACCGTGGAGACAGCAGTCCAATCTTTAAGTTACATAAGCAACATTAACATTAGTCAAGGATCATCCGTTTACTCCATTATTTTTTGGCATAAAAGATTGTTGTAAAACAAAGAATTGTAAGATTTAAAAATGTAGGGCCAATAAGTGGCATATTGAGATCACATGACCATCTAAACACTACTCAGTTTATTTCATATACCCTCTTTTGACAGATGTGGATTAGTCAGAAAGATTCATGGCTCACTGCAAATAGCACATTTTCACACTGCATATGCGAGGAACGCTATATTATTTTTTGCATTTTTTTGTCTCGCTGCTTCTAGAATGTGTTGACTGTCCTGTGTCGTTTTATGCACACAAACATCTTGTGACTTGAGGAACCATATAGTTGCAAAGTTATTCAATCCGTGTGATTAGCATTTTAACGCAGCGAATTAAATCCTTGCCAACCCTCCGTAAATATTTCAACTAGGATTAAAGTATGGCTTAATATTCATAATATGTCAGAATGACCTATTGCTAATCATTTAAATTGCTAATGTTTCTTGTTTAACATTGTTTTTTTACATCAAATGAAACGTTAGACTGTAATGAGAAGCACAAGCTGTGTTTTGTAATCGTTACATCAAGCGTTAGCGGTCAGGAAAACTGTTCAAAAGGAAATGTACAAACTATTTCAAACAAAACACAATTCATCAAAAAAAGAACAGGAAATAATAAAGAAATTCCCCAGGGAATGTGTGGAGTTTTAATTGGACTAAGTATTTTAATTTCCCAGCTCCCCTGAGTCTTGCTGACATGTAATTAACTTGCCGTTTTATTTTGTCAAATGAGAACCGCTTTTTTCTCTGTTAAACACAATTTAAACTCTGTTGACAGCATCTGATAAATACCATTGTGACTTGTTTGTGCAAACAACGAAAAGCATATTTACAGTATTGTCTACTGTACTGCAAATAAATGTGTCAAGCTGTTTTAAGGTTAAAAACTTTATACCTTGTGTTTAAACATGAGACAGGTGCAAGTTGCTCGCAGTCTTGTTTGTGCTCACGCCACGTCCTGTATACTTCATATTCTTGTCAGCTTTTAATCTGTAAAATGTTTATTGACTGACAGGAATGTAAGTAACCAGACCAAAAAACGATACAGTATTCTTTAAAAAATTGCTTAATACATGTCTTGTTTTAAACTTTCTTGTCAGATTTGCAGTATAAATCAATTGCTGTAAATTTCCTGTTTATTTTTACAAACTAATGGCCAACTAATAGTTGTTTTGTTCTCTGTTGCTACAGGCGCTGTTGACAGACGTTGTGTTTAACCTGGAATAATTATGCAAGAATATAATTTACAGAGTTATTCTAAAGTTCTCTGGACAGTAACAGTGTTAAGTAACAGAGTTAAGTAACAAGGTCAAATGTACTGAATATTTGAGCAGGACATCTGTGTGCCCACAAATTCACATTGTAGATATAGCCAAAAAAAAATGGATGAAATTCAAATGTGAAAAGGGCCCAATCAGGTTCTTTTGAGCTTCAGTCAGAAAAAACATGACGCTGTGGTAGAAAATGGTGTTAAAAGCAGTTTCACAATAAGTGATGGCTTTCACCATGAGATTGGTGATTTTAGCATCAGACCAGAGCCGTCTGAACGTGTGAATGAAAATGATAGACTGGATGAGAATCAGGCATCTAAACCAAAGTAAACAAACAATATGGTGGCGGCACAGAGTGTGCACTAAAAAATGCTGGAATACAAACGGTCTCATTTTGGGTAGTTGAAAATGCTGCAGGGAAAACGCAGGACACAATCTGGTTTAATCTACTCCAGCAAGATGCAAATGGTTAGTTCCTTGTAATTTTTTGTTTAAATCTGCAAAACATGATTTTAAAAACATTAACAGTAAAGTTTTGACTAAGTGATGCTTGCACACAAAAATGTGCCAATAGCGTTTGTGTAAAATCAAGATGTTAAAATTTAATCATTGTAGTATTTTAGTTCATAGTGTTAATATGTGAAAAATGAACAGCAAAACATTGATAGAACAGTTTAGGAGGTGGAGGGAGCCGTATCAAATCTCAGTGATGTTGTCTGTGGAGGCAGCGTGATGTAGGATAGAGGATATGATTGAATCAGTGTATGTAGACATCACAGTTTTTCCTCACGAAAATAGTTACAGGTTTGTTTTGTACTTCATCAAGTTTGAAGTCTCCCCTCCAGAGATATGCTCACCATTTTCAATCTCCTGAAGTAAATGTTTGTAAGAGTTCAGAGGAACAAAGTGTCAACTTTCAAAAAGTTTTGGGTTAGTTGAACGTTACATTGCATTTTGGTAAAAGGTTTAACAGCTCTGATTGTTTTTTTGCCATGAGTTTACTGTGACTGTACCGGTTTACCAATAATGGCATTTGCTAAATGTTTACTAGAACTTGGCAACAGACAATGATGGGTGCTGGCTAGCCCTCAAACTCTGTAGTAAGTTAGTGACACGAGTTTTAAAACTGTTTTTTAAACTTGTCAATTGTTCATTTATGTATTTATAAGAACACAAGTGCATGTAAACCTTATTTTCTTTAAAAATACACAGATAAACGTGTCATTACCCAGAATGCATCAGTGTGTCAGAGAGGGAGGGGCGTGGTTTTAATTTGAGTGACATTTGGAGAGGCTTAGGGTTAGTACTGAGTTAAACAGAAACCACCAGTCAGACGTGTTCAGCCAACAGCAGTCCAGGAATGACAGGAAGTCTATAGTGTTTAATTATACAGCTGCAAGGCAGATCAGAGCTTCCTTGTGGCGCTGGTAAGCTCAGGTTCTGCTCAGATCTGTTAGTTGGATGGAATGCGTCTTAGAAAGTATCTTACTGAGTTATTCAATGTCTTCACGTCACTGTTTAGGTTATATTAGACACTGATGATTTTAGTAAGTAAACTTTTTAAAGTCTTTAAAAACACTGTTGTCTGTATTTTAAAGAGATTAAACAGAAAAATAGTTACTACAAATAAAACAGGATTACTTGGTTAAATACACACACACATACATACACATACATGCATACATACACACATACATACACACACACACACCTACACACACACACAGGAATCATTTATTAGTGATGTTTGAGGAAATAAAGGTGATTTTGTCGAATGAATCCGTCTGGCTATTTGTGTTCCCTGAGTAGACCTGGAAAGTTCAGGCGCGCTGTATGGCATTATGTCACATTATTCCTGTCAAATGGCAGATCTCAGCACAGTGGGGCTCTCGCAATATGTTTTCCAATATGGTGTGATGAGTGAAGTGTCATCTGTAAATGTTTCTGCATCGAATCTGCCTTATTGATTTCTGTCTATTGTTCTGAAAATCTCGTCCTGTCTTGTTCCTGCTGTTGTAGAGGGAATAATGACTTTTTCATCAGCTTGTGGGGATTTCGTCTTTATTTCTTCTCCGAACGCACCACCAGCTGCTCGGTGAGACGGGTAATACGCCACGGTCGCGTCCGTCACAGGTAGCTAATAAAGGGTTGGTACGTGTGTTAGCCATCGAGCTGTAAGTTTCAGTCGTTCCTGGAGTTCAGCGCTGTTAGCGTCTTGACGTCTGTCATGGAGTCTAAATCGGTTTCGCTTCTGAACACAGAAGATAATTAACACCGTATCTAAAGCTGTTAATAATGAAAAATGAACAGAGTAATTAATTTTCTCTGTCACGTCTTTCATTCTGTTCTCTCTCTCACATTCAGTAAACTGTAACAGGAGCTCAATGGGGAGAGCATTGTGTTTGCAACACATAGGTTGCGGGTTCGATTTCCAGGGAGCACAGGTCCACTGTACTGTAAGTTGCTTTGTATTAAAACTGTCTGCCAAATAAATAAATGTAGTAAAATGTATATATATTGGTATGTAATCAGCTATAGTTGTTGTTGTATTTACAATAACCTTCAGTTTTGTGTATGCATCCATTAGAAATATTGGTGATATTTTGGTGATGTTACAATTGAAAACAGCATCTTTTCTCCTCGTGAGAAATGTTTGGGGAGCGATTAAACCTTGCCAACAGCTTGACTGTAAAATGTCTCTCAGAGAGACACAAACCTTCCGCTCAGGAAGTGCTGCACCATTTCTGTGCAGAAGAGGTTCATATGCAGGCAGGTTTTACCCCTCCTCAAATAGACCAGATATTAAAAAAGGGTTTAATGGATCTTCAGCCTGTCAGGAGTCTTGCACCACGTGTCACGAAATCCAGCAGGAGTGAGAAACATGGAAGTTGCAACTGATTAATGTTTCCAATGTCTCAGTCTGCACACACTAGCTGCTAACTATAGCTGATGTGTGCTGTGACACCAGTAGTGTACTTGCTATAAAGTTAACTTGCTATATAGAAGTTGCTGAACTGAATTGAACCTCTGCATTTTATCTGACTTGTTGTTGTTGTGGTGGTAGCTCAGATTTGCTAGCTAATGTGGTAGCTAGTGTGGCAATTTAATGTGACAATTTACTGCATTCTTATAACGTCATATTTAAAATGACATTAAAAATAGACATTAGGCCATAAATAATGAGCCTCACAATGCTTTTAAACCGCAATACCTGCTGTGTGGAGCCGTAGTCATATTTGTGAATATAGTTTCATTCTGCATGTATTGTGCTTCATACAGGCCAGAGGTCTCAAAGATAGTTTCCTCTTCAAACCATGCAGAAAATTACCTCATCAGAAGATTTTACAGTAAATGCTAATTTAGTGGAAAAGTGTCACTGAGGTTTCTCATTATAATGAACACGGCTGGTTCCAGCACAACAAACACAAAAGAAATGGGTTTTTCTCACTGTAGGTGATATAAAGGCACTATACAACACAACATATATATGGTCACCATATGGATTAGCATGTAAAGATGGCATTGGTGCCCCCATGGATCTGTGGAACATTGTGAAGGGTCCTTATATGAACTATACCATAAACAGTCTGTAAGATATAAGATAAGGTTTTAATGTTGCAATGGACACATGCTATAGATACAGTCACCCATGTAATTATTTAATTTATTTGGGTTTGTTTCGCTAGTAACAAAATATAAAACGACTACATTTTGAAAACTCTGGACAAATGTGGTATTAAGACTGATGCAGAAATGTGCCCAGGGCTGTTGTGACAGACGTAACATGTCTGTAGACATTTGAGTATCGGTATTGAGTTACTATAGCAACTCTCAGGACAGATGTTTCAGAGATAACTGTAAAAAACATCCGTCTGTGTGGAGAGACATCTGACTGTAATTTCTGACTGTAAGTTTGAAGGCTTACAGGAGACATTTGATTATAATGTAATTCATGCAACCATTTCTGACAACAAAAAATGATTTTAAGTTTAGGCCAGAGAAAGTGTTAGCATTGTTTTGTATTAGTATTGTCCTGTAATTTATAAATAGTAATTATTAATCTTTCTTGTGAAAAATATGTTGGTAATATTTAAATGTCAAAAATTGTAAGTTTGCATTCATCACATTTACAGTAGATGTTCTTCAGAACAGACCATTGGAGGACTAAATCTCTAACTGTAATATTTGACTTTGCTAAGGCTACTTTTTATTCTGGAGATTAGAAGATTTAATCATATACTCTCTTAAAACTGCTAGCACAGATGGCTTCAGATTATGAGCTGAATTTGGCAATAACATGAAAGCGTTTCCATTAATGCTGCCAAAGTCCTTTTTGCTATTTTCAAAGATGGCCGTCACTGTGAACTCGTAGGTTTGTTTGGCAAACTACATCCATTAAGATCAACGAAGTCCACTTTGCAGATCCGTTGAGCACATCTGAAACACAAAGGGCCAAAGGCTTTATTTTCCCGCGCTACATGATAATTCCTGCCGACTCCTCGTTTACTCTCCCAGTATTTAGGTGACCTTTACGATGCCTGTTCACCTTCCTGAGATAAAACATGAAGTGGCCTTAAAACATTCTGAGATGTTTCTCCAGCATCAGAGCAGCTGAACACAACCAGAACATTGTGTGATCTCAGCTCTGTGTTTTAAAGGAGCGTTTGTAGACGAAGACACCCAAGACAGTTTCTCTGCTCCCTGAAATTTTGCGATTGCATAACAGCAGGACCTCCATAAATAATTTAATATAGAGATAAAAAAACCTCCCAGTGGAATATTTTATTTTTCACAGCTTGAGTTCAGGTTCAGGTTATTGACTGCATGCGGTCAGCAGCTGTTAATGTTATCAGGTAACGCCTTTGGAAGTTTGATGTTTCGTTTTATGGTAAGGTCATTTTATTTGTTTTTGTCTGGCCCTTTCCTGACATTTTACTCTTTCATTTTCACCCTTCATCATTGCTGTGAACTATAAAGTCTCTCTTATTTCTTGAATATGGGCCTGAGATTCTAAGCAATAACATTTTGTGTGATTGTTGTCCTGTAGCTCAACTGGTAGAGCATTGTGGTAGCAGTGCAGAGGTTGTGAGATCGATCCCAGGAAATACAAGTACTAATAAAAAAAAGTGTAACCAGAAACTATTTATGTAACATGTATTTGTGATTTTCTTGTTAATTGTTTTGACCCAGCAGCTGTTTATCAACAAAAGCAAATCTATAGATGGATGTCAGAAACTGACAGAGCTTAAGAGAACATCTGTTTAGATATCGCAGTCAGATATTAATAAAGAAATGAATAACTAAGAACAAACGAGTATCGCATTATTTTTATGCATTAATTAAACTGTAGCGCATCTCAAAGCGAAACATCTGGCCATCGATTAAATCCTGCGTCTTAGATCATTTTCTGTCTGTAATACAAGAGTCTGCTACACAACCCCAGCACAATATATGTAACACTGTTGCATTTGTTGTGTGTTTTGTGTTCACAACATACCGTTGCGTTTGTTTGTGTGGGCATAAGCTTCAGGTCTGTGTTGGCTTTGAGCTTGTGATAAAAATGCATTATTATTAATATTTTATGTTTCATTTTCAAGGTAACTCGCACATTCCTTCTTTGAATGAAAGCTAAACAGGCTGTTGGCAATGTATGAAATGAAACAAAAAACTGGGAACTTATTGCTGTATGTCTGGGTTTTATGTAGGGGGAATATAAAGCATGTAAATGATTTTGGTTTGGGTTTCAGGGTCCCGTTTGCAGGCCGGGTTCAGATAAACGCAGACCTTTGTTCTGATACACACGGATTGGCTGGATTTTAAGACTTTCAGAACTTTTCTTGTTAGCCGGTTTGTGTGGTTCAAAGTTTAAATACACAAAGCAAATGTAAACAGATTAAAGTTTCCATATCCTCAGATTAGCCGTTTAAAATACAGCAGATATCGGTTTAAGTGAAAAAAATTTCTGCCTCCCTCCCGCCATTTTACTGGTTCTGTTGTTGTCTGTCTGTTGCTGACAGGCCTTGCTAACATCTGCTGCTTTCAGTTTTTTTTACCACAGAAAAAAATCCACAAAATTACATGCTATGCCATTTAGTTTCTAGATAAATCATGAATTTAAAACTTTACTTTTGTGTTGCTGTGTGCCTTGACCTGAAATTGTCTTAACTTTGGGCTGTACATGGACAATAATGTTAAAGTATGTCTCCTTCAAACGTAGTGAAGACGTTGAAGTGAAGATCACCTAGGGAACATACAGTAAAGTAACACAAATGGAAGACACCAAAACCATCAGCGATGTGACTGAAGTAAAGGTTACACAGGCGTGAGTGTCAGAGGAGAGAACTCCTTCATTTCCCCGGTGGTACGTCCCAAAGCAGGACACACTCGTGCCCTTGAATTTCAATTGAACGCCCTTGCATTGCCCCCACCCACTGGAGTTATTGTCAGCCATTGGCCCTGCAAAGTGCCATAGGCTAACCATTAAGGTAATGGTGTAATGAGTGCTATAGATTCTGTCATTGAAGTCTCAAAGTCAATGGTACAGTCCATCGCAACGATCCAGAAACTGATGGTTCCATTCAGTTCTCTATAGCTTTCTTGTGGCTATTGGCTATTAGCCGTTTAATGGGATGCTAAGCTAATGTAGAGCGTCTATGTAAGAGCATTTAGACTCTCCAAATTCTCAGATTTTTGCTGCCTGGCTCAACCGAATTAATGATTCCCTGAAAGTTTCTGAGGAAAGTTCTGCTGATGAAACAATCGGATGAGATTGCATGTGTTCTGCCGCTTTAGTCTAAACAAATGAAATAAAGTTTTGTCTGTAGGGAACAGATGGAAATCTGAGTCCTTCACTAATAATCTGCCAAAACTTTGACATTTTGTGAAGAAAATAATACAGCGTGGAATGAGGCTAAATCATAATCAAATTAAGTTTTATGTAAAATATTTAGTTTAAAATTGAAGGACACGTTTTGTGTGCTAGCTTTTATACTTTTGCTGTTTATGACTTGTTTTGTTTCATGTTTTGCAGTTTTAGGGCAGACAGGATTGTGACAACATACACCAAACCATGTGACAACATGCCCCACTAGCAGTCGTTGCTATAGACTTTTGCTTTACAAGACTTGATATTCTGTACAATCACTAATTTAAAGTGAAATACAGAAATGCATTTTTGTGCAGGTATGTGGTGTTTGCTCTGATCACTGACCTGAAGTGATTTAAACACCCTTTTATTTCACTTCTCTTCTGTGTTTGTGTTTTTGAATTATAACATTTCCGAGCTTCATTTTGCATAGTCAATATTTCTCTTAATATGCAGCAAAAACCCACCTTTGTGTGAAAATTAGTGTCATTAGCATTTTAAGTGATTCTGCCTAATTATTTCATTAAATATACAAAATATTAGAAGTCAGTCATAGTCAATAGAGCCTTTTTGTCAAAGGTTTAACTGAATCCTCATTATTCACAAGTTAAAAACAGCAAAAGACTATAATGAAGCCATAAACAGCTATAAACAAACTGCTTTGTTTCATTTAAGCAATTTTTTTTCTGTGCCTGTTCTAATAACAGTAAGTTTGCAATATTGCAAAATACAGGTTACATTTATACCCCAGTTTTGAGCTATGAGTAATTAAATACTGTATACAATAAATTATAGTAAATGTAAATGTTGTATTAATAGTGTTGAGTGACGTATGGAAAACATTGAACAGCGTTTAACACGTACTGTACAGGGAAACTGAAATACATTATATTATTTTCCATTGCAAGATAACTGTAGGTTTCACTGTCTTGTAAAACGATAAATGACTTAAGCGTGAGTTAAACATTAAAAACAAAAGTCTAAGAAACCCATCGTGTGATGTAGAGCAGAAGTTAATTGCATAGAAAGTATTTGACACGTTGTGCTATATTAACTTTTGAAATGGTGTCGCTTTAATTAAGTTATTTTAAGAGTTTCTCTTCACAATGTTAGTCATTAATAGATGGTGTGTGTGTGTGTGTTAAAATGTGTGTTATAATTACTGCCTTCACTGCTTTTGCATGTCTTGCACATTTTTTTTACCTCAAATCTTCTCTAATTAGTAACATTGTACTGGGAAATGCTTTTCTGAAAACCGCACGCAACATAAGAGTCCGTGCTGCGCTGGTATTGTAACACCAGTGCTGTTTATAAGCTGCTAAGAGTTTAATAGAAGATATGAAGGAATCCTGCAGTTAAATCAACGATTGCAGTAAGAAAGTGTTTCTCTCAAACCAAATCCTGCTGACAGAATCAAAACTGATGTGTTCAAACACTCTGATGTCTGATAGATGCTTCGCTTCAGTCACCATCTGTCTTCTGAGGGCGTCGCGGTGACCTTTCTAAACTTGTACCGTTTTGTCATTGGCCGTCTGTGCTGTAATGGGGAGGGTTGATGTTTTGGCTCTGTGGTCCTCAGGGAGAGATTATTTCACGCAGGGTTCCTCAGTTTCTGAGGAACATTTTCTCTCTGAAACACTTTTGGAAGCGATATGGAGTTTAGATGAAATGTTAAAAACTGGCTTTCATTTCATACATGCTGATATAAACGGCCTTCTAAAAATATGCATAAAAACTTCCCTTTCCTGTTGTTTGAAAAGCAGTGCTTGTTCCTCTGTTGTTCAGTTGTGTGTATAAGAGGCTGTGGTGTAAAGCCACGATAAGCTTTAGATGTTGTAGGGATACAGCTATCATCTCAGTGTGATGTGTCTGGATTGATTTATGGTTCACAATGTCTACCCTCTCTCAGGATGCAAAGACTGAGGTGACAGACCTGAATAACAACATAACAGCTCTTTGAAAAGCTCCTTCTAAAACCTCTCTTTAAATGTAAGTTCACGTCATAACTGTAGGAATGTTTGTACCCTTCTGGTGTCGAGTGTGAGTAGAGTTACTGCACCCAGTACAATAATGATCACAAGACATGCTTGTGCAAAGAGTCTTAATATAATAATATTTGTTTACTAGTCTTAGTGAAAGTTATATTGTGCAGTTCTGCTGCTGGCAAAAGTGAAAGAACTTTTATTAAAACTTTTGGCTGATAGCAGAATCAAACCAGACCTGCTGAAAAAGACTTGGTATGCGATATAAAAGGGGATGAATTTGATATGCAGAAATGAAATCAATATCAGTTTCATTTCCGTCTTACACATATAATTATTTCTTTTTTCTGCCTCTTTATTTTCCGTCTGTCCAATCACATTCTTGAAGGGAAGGTCTGTTTGAAAATGGCCTATAATCATTTCAATCATATCAGTAAATTAATAAAATACAAGCATCACTCTGGAGTTATTTCAGTATATTTGCTGAAAAGAAGCCAGAGTGATAGAAAATGAAATAATGTGAGAGACGGTTTAATTTTGCACCCACTTGAAGGGTGGCAGCATGGAATTAATTCACGATTTCTGTGTTCGGGGCTCTTATCACATCCGGTCGGAATCAGGCAATTCCACACACATGCACGGAAAATCGAAAATTGTGTGTAATGCTTTTTGTGCTGGAATCTTTTACAGTAAATTAAATGATAAGCATTTTGCATGTAAGTCTGATTGTTAAAAACATTGTCAGCGATGTGTATTCAGTAAGTAATTACAAATAACAGCCAAATTACTTTCTTTAAAGCAGAACTAATTTTAAAGTGTTTTTACTTTTCAACAAAATAGCTTCTGATTCACAGCAAAAGTTATTTCCTTTATTTTTAAAGTTTGCTGTAGGAAGTTTGGTTCTATATAACTGTCTAATCATAAACAACATTGTTTTTTTGTGACAGACGGTTCATTTTATAACCGGAAATATCCTAATATCCTCTTTGTAAATGTCAGTCTAACATTATTCGCCCCTAAGCACAATTTGCTTCATATTAGAGAGAAATCTTTATATTTATATAATTTTTTTCTTGCAGTCTGACTCGCATCCGACGGTTTGTTCCACGTGGGTAAAAATACAGTCTAATTAATGCGGGATCGGAAGCTGTAAGCAAGTCTCCGAACTCACAGTTCTGTAGGAAATGACATTATGTACTTCACATTTTTACAACATTCTGTAAAATCACATTTTTACCCCAGTGCTGTTTTTTCAGGCTGTATCCATGAAACGTATCGTCTGCCATTCAGGAAGCTGGATCAAAGAGCGACTGTCGAATGATATGGTTTTATCTGCCAGACAGGCGTAGTCACATGACAACAGCGATGGCATCGGAGTGCCGGCTGAAATGGGCTAGATGGAGACGAACAGAATGGAATTTTTTCCCATTTTTGTCTGTCCGCTCCTCCTGTCTGTCTCGGGTGGTGCTGTGTCTTTGACATCTGACCTGAGATACACGTGCAAAGAATTTCCAGTGAGGGACAAGAACAGGTAAAATAATGTGTGGGGGTAAGATGTGTCAGTGGGTAACTCGAGCAACTGCAGAACTATGGAGAAAATATAGCGACGCTAAACACACATGTACCTCAAAGCAAATTTAGGATTAATCAAATTGATCAAATCAAAACAAGTCACACATTTAATTCATATTTTAACTATTATCACCAAAAGGAAATTGTAATTTTTTTTCGTGCCCAACTTTGGCAATAGATTGGCAAACCTTATCATGGTGTTCCTTCATGCAAATTTTGACAATAAATAATTACTAAATTTTATTATGTTTTTTGGATCTAGCCGTAATGACAGCAGTGTAGTGCCTTCAGTAAGAAGATAAGCCAGTTTTTTATCTTTTAATGAATTATGCTGTCAGATAAACGCAATCGATTTTCAAAGTATAACAGGTATATACATATTTATTAATACCATCCGTCCTTCAGCCCTCCAGCTGCTAATTTTCCTATAGCTCTGCATGCTAACTTCCCCGGAACATATAAATGAGGGGACGCTAAAAAAAGAGAGCAGTTCTCGGTTCTCTGCAATCCGTCCGTCTCCCTCATACATAAAGCCTCAATTTCCAGCTGTAAATTTTTTCATTACACCGGAATTGAAAAGGAGAGGGAGGTGTTCTGTTCTTCTCTCTGATGACTTCATACATTTGAAACGAGTCTTTGTCAGCTGAGAATTAGCATGTGGCAAATATGCTCCTCTAATGTACCAGGAGGCAGCCGTGTGTGTGTGTGTGTGTGTGTGTGTGTGGTGTGTGTGCGTGTGAGATGATATTAGCCACTCTACCCAGCTCATTCTCTCAGGTGGTTCAGTTTGTGCAGAAAATAGGTTTGCACGGTGAAGAGCGCAGACCTGAGACAGAGATGTGGTGTAAGTGTCGCTCAGTTTTGTTAAAGATACAGATATGTGTTGGGGAACATCTTTGTTATCAACCCCCTTATACTTTTTGGAATGCTGTACTCTGATTGGTCAATTTCTGCATCCTGCTGTCAAATAATTGTGTTTGTTACCCAGCTGTTTGAAATACTTGTTTCTGATTGGTTGGTTGTGCATTCAGTTTCTTTACGGTTTCTCTTTGGTCAAATAATGAATAAGTTAATTGAGTTAAATGTCATGTAATGAGGTATTCACAGTTAGACGGTCATTAGACCTGATTTTTGCATTATAATTGACTATAATGAATATATAATGTATATAATGAAGTCTTTTAGAATCAGGTACCATAAAAACATACAAACATTTCCATCATTTCCAGACAGTTGAAAGAAACATGCTGGCCTAGGGAATGATCTTTCTTTAAGCCACAGAACAAGTGAAACCTTTCTTGAGTGTGTTTGGCACCAGAGACTGTAGCTCTGTTGTCTCGACTGATTGATCGTGGTGGGAGCAGGTGACGCTCCATGAATCTGTTTGTTTAATACAGGTTCACAGTCTTGCTTCTTTCATTTCATTCGTCTTCCGTCTGCGCCTGAGTAAATGGCCTCGGTGGGTTGATGAATGAGAGTGTCCGTTTGGTTTGAAGATACAGGCCGTAAGAGGAACGGACAGGTTGAGTTGTAGTTTCTCTCAGGAGAAGTTCCTGTAGCTCAACGGGTAGAGCACTGCGTTAGCAGCGCAAAGGTTGTCGGTTCGATCCCAGATAACATGTATTGATAAAAATGTGTCCTGAATTCACTGTAAGTTGCTATGGATAAAACATCCAACTTTAAGAAAGTTTAAGCAAAATCTGTTTCTGTTGGGCTAGTTCCTCTTTGAGGGTGTTAAACATAATAATGGAGAAACAAATGATGAATAGTCTATTTGTATAAATAAAAATGTATGTTATATCCTGTTAAATAAAAGTATAGATAGATCTTGTTACATGTTTCTTTATTATAGCAACAATAAAAGATTCTAGCTATTCAGTATGAGTTAGTTACTTAAGGCCGTTTGTTGATGCATTTTTCATGTTTTCTCAGGATAACTCTTGTTATGGATCTGAAGAAAAGATCAATTGTGATATTGAGAAACGAGCAATTGAGTTTAACAATGCGCATCGTGGAAGCAGTCATTATTTTTGCCGTTTTGTTCGGTGCTATTTTGAACTTGTCATCTCTCTGTTTCAGTGCAGTCCAAATTATTCAGCGGCGTGTATTTCTGTGCAGTCCTGTGCACACTTGAGATGCTGTCCGTCGGTTTATCTCAGATTTGAGAAATCTCCACCTTTTTCCACTCATTTCAAGTCCTCTGAGGTCTTTTTGAACGCTGAGAGGAAACATTAGTCATTGAAACTGGCATCAACTCTCTCTCAAACGTCAGAATGAGGTGGCAGAAAACGCCACTGTCTGTGGCTCCCCTGTTTTAGAACTTTAGACCCCCTCCCTCATTCTAGAGACCATCATGACCTCAATTATAATACCATGCCTTTTTTTAGACGTTTGGACAGATGCGTGCGGACGCAGAACCTGTTTATGCAACTTGCAAAAACGGTAAAACTAAAAAAAAAAATGAAATTCTTAGCTGGAGTTGAAGGTTACAATGATGAAAATGTTCTCAGTGAATCTCCACAAAGCCATGGGGGCTCAATGAGAGCTTACTGCACTCTTACACGTCGCATCGCAGGCTGCATGCTGATGGCAATAATGCGACGGACGGAATGAATGAATGCATAAATAAGGGGGTTGGAGACGACTCCTTAGATGTGTGAAGTTAGACAGGTGTCACACTGAGCCGTGTGTCTTTGTGAGCCGTCCTCATTAGCAGGATTTCTGGTCTACTTTAAATGCGACTCCTTTCAGAACCAAACGGCTTCCAGAGAACTTGCAAGTGGTTCTTGCTGAATTTTCAAAAAGTTTCTCACCCTGGAGAAACTCTGAGATAAGTGTTCTGCAGGGGGACGCCAGGAGCAGTCAAATAAGCCTGGGATAAGTCCGTGGTGTAGGTGTGAACAGAGCACTCGGCTAACGGTTCTGAGGCGGTTTTATTTCCTCAGAGGCACAACGCTAAACAGCCCAGCAGCAGCGCCGTCAGACTGAGCGTGCTATGGGAACGCATGCTTATTTGACGGTCGCTTTTGGCTAGAAATGTATTAATTTCCTAAATTAATTTCTGAGGAAAAATGGCAATAATTTTATAATTGATAATTTTGGGCCCCGCTGTGAGAGAGGTATGAATTTATAATGCATCTCTTCCTTACTTCTCTTCCACAACAAGCAGCTGGAAGGTTTTCTTTCCTCAGCCCTGCAGAACATCAAATCCCCAGCCGTCCTCTAATGCTGTTCATATGGAAATCATCAAATTTATCTTCTCCTGATTTCATTATCTGTGCTGGAGGTTCCTGGCATTAAAGAAACATTCTTTGAAATTGCTGCCCTTTCATATTTTTTAATCACACTTTGTTACATGGTTTGGCTGCTAGGAAAATGGTCAGAAAGGCTTTATGTTTGTTTTTTTAATATTTTAAACTGTCACTGTGCCAATTTCATCTTTTCTAGCGATGATCTGGTCATGCAGAAGTCTATTAAGGTCTTCAGTGTTGTATTTTTTCGGGTCATAATTGGCAGACGTTAACCATGTTTTCCATGTAACACGTTTGGTCTTGCTTTCTAAAGCAACATTTGATGATTAAAAACATAGTTTCACTTAGATGCACAGCCAGACAGAATCCACAAACAGTTTAGCATTTTTTTAAATAAAAGACTTTTCAAACCCTTATGTATAAGCTTTTAAATGACTTTTATTCATGTCATTCATGACATTTATTCATGTATTGAATGACTTTTATTCATTCAATATGACTTTTATATAAGCTTTTATTCATTAAAAATACTGAGGCCTTTATTTGTATAAGATTATTGTGTGGGATTTAATGTTTTTTAGCACTCGCTGTTGATTCTGTTAGCCCCTCCCATTTTAACTTCATCACCCCAGCTAACAGGAAATGTTCTCCAAACATTGGCTAATGTTCTCTTAGAGTTTCAATGAAAAATGGCTTGCAGTAATGTTAGTAGAACGTTTTTGTACACTATATAGCATATTGGAAAAGTTATTTTAAAAGTTTCAATAACATTAATACATCATCTACACAGGTGTTCTGCCTACACAGGTGTTCCTGTAGCTCAACTGGTAGGGCGTTGTGTTAGCAGCGCAAAGGTTGTGGGTTCGATCCCAGGGAACACATGTGCTTGTTAAAAATGTGTACCTTGGATTCACTGTAAGTTGTTTTGGTTTAAAGCGTCTGCCAAATAAATAAATGTCTAAATAACATTGAGGTTTTAAACCAACACTGAATTTTCAATTACTTGGAAAAACTTTAGGAAAACGTTCTTACAACCTTTAATTGTTAGCTGGGACCGTGCAGTTTACAGATATAAGGTTCTGTCGCTTCCTTCACTAATCCTTATTGTACCTTTAGATTTAGCTTAAACTCGTACCACCTTTTTTTCTTATCTACATATGCAGGTTGTCCTGACAACCTGTCCCTCCCCTCAGATTATCCCTGACTACGGGTTAAAGGAAAAACCCTCAAATGATTTAAATCTGTCTTATTTTTTGCCTACTGTGGGGAAAAGTAAGTCCGGTAAGCCGAGCGTGAACAGGAAATGATCCTAATTTAGATTAGAAACGCAGGTTTTAGCATCACAGCTATGAGTTGTGGAGATTTATGGCCGTACTGACTGCTGAATGTTGTGCTAAAATGCTGAATAGCCACGCTGACTCTGTGTCTGATGAGTCTGGTCCCTGTTTCAGACGCGTGAAGCCCGGGGGGGATTTGAGTAATTTAGCATTCAGATTGCAAATTACACATTATTCACTTCAATTAGGGCCTTTAAATCCCACTCATAGCAACACACTCGCTGTATAAATTATAGCCTAATTCATCATTAGCTCTTTATTACTCTCACAGGACCATGGTGTAGTTTTGTGTGCAGCGTTCTTAAGTATTTAAAGACCACCGTTAGGTCATTAAGACCCCCGACTGAGGTGATAATGGTCGATATGTATCCGGGGTCTTTTACACTGTGAAAAGTTGCTACCTTACAATGGCACGTCTTTTGGATTCGAGCCCTCAACATTTCTGTCATTGGTGTAACCTAGTTAAGTCCTGGTAACCTAGTTCAGGTCACCTTAACATTTTTAACTTAATAGGAAGCATTTTTGGTGTTGCTACATAAATGAGCTTTGAAACATTCACAAACCATTTGTGTAAATTAAAATTTGAGGTTTTCTCTCTCTTGTTTTTAAGAAGTAGTTCAAAGGTCACGTTTGGAGAGGCGATCTGAGATTTTTGATTGCTTTAACAAGACTCTTTAACTCACTAGTTCTGTTGAAAGCCAACAGATGAAAGAGTCTGGCTGAGATATAATCACCAACCGCCTGCGCGATGAAGATGAAGAGTCGGCGACACCTTCGTTTAACCGTGTTTTAACTGTACGGCTCCATTACTTAGAATTATGACCATTCTAATGAGGATTCATAAATAATATGCAGGATACAAAATGAGGCTGTAAGTTTTCAATTAGCAAAACTTCTCTCTCATTTTTTCTCATTTTTTCTCACAAAACTGCATGTTGTGAGTTTTACCTCAAAGAGCCTGTGTCTGGATGATAAACCCGCCTCTGTAAGCGTTTTAATCGGTGTTAAACGTGTTGCGAACAATGAGAAAATAATGAAGACGAAGCTGTGGAGAAATTGAACAGCATTTGAGGGCTGTAAACACAACATGGCAATCAATGAATTATCACCACATATAATGTGCTTTGCCCATTAAAAGCACTTTATCTTCACAGTTAATACAACTGCCTTCTTAAAGTGTTTATTGAAATTATTGTGTTCCTTATATCCTGTTGACCAGTGGTAGCATTTGCAGTTTGAAATGCAGACTGCAAATGGCATCCTTTCATGCTTTTGTGTGTGTGTGTTTGTATATGTTTGTGTGCGTGTATGTAGATATGTGTATATATGTGCATTTGTATATAAATGTGTGTGTTTGTGTGTGTGTGTGTGTATGTAGATATGTGTGTATATATATATATATATATATATGTGCATTTGTATATAAATGTGTGTGTTTGTATATATTTGTGTGAGTGTATGTAGATATGTGTATATATGTGCATTTGTATATAAATGTGTGTGTATATGTATGTGTTTTTGTGTGTGTATAAATACGTGTGTATATAAATGTGTGTGTGTATGTAGATGTTTGTGTGCATGTGTGTATACAGAGAGCAAAAGAGAGAGATTAGTTTTAAAGAATGACTGCTGATATTTTATTGTGAATACACCACAAGCGTGCCTCGAAGGATTAATCCCTCAGCCTGTATTATCTTCAAAGGCAATACTGGACTTGTAGGTTTAAATGTGTCTATAAATAAAACATCTATAGCGCTAAAGAGAGCGTTCCCTCAGCTTTCAGAGAATCCTCTCAGCCACATGTCTCTGAAGATACTGATGTGAAGAATTAGGTGGTAGTTTATAGTTCACGCTTTGTGTTTTTGTATCAGAGATCATTGATTCAGTGTGTGGAGTCTGAATACTGTCTGTTGAAATCCTCTTTTGCTCTGCGACGAGACCTTGGACGCACAATTAAACAACAATACAAGTTAAATGTGTTTACAGCACAGTAGAAGGTTTTGAAAAGGTGTTTCTATAGAAATCCAAAAGCTATTTTGACTTCACTTTAGGGGTAATTGGGTAAAATTCAATGTCTGTAGAATGAACAAAAAAGACTGTACATCTTCAACTGCAAACAAATCCAAATTTATGGGCAATTGAAGACTCATTAGTAATGTATAGATTTACCACATAGTCTTACTTATATGTGTTTGCTAGGGTGGAAACTGCTAGAAGCTTTTCCCAATATTTGATCTCAGGGTCAACAGTAAGGCAGAAATGTTCTTGCCCTACACATTACACTAAAAGCAAAGGCATGTTGTTTAAAGCCGTATAGCCAAACCCTTCACATCAATTGAATAATTTGCTCTCATAGCCGTCCTAGCGACAGACAGTTGATTATAACACGTGACCTCAAACAAATAGCTTCAGAAGAAACTAGAGGTGACCTCACAGATTTGCGTGCGCATAAACTTCTGTTAATGATATGCACGCTTGAATTTTAATTTGGCTGAGAGGAAGTACATGACAAATGAGACGTGAGCCGGGTGTTGGAGATGGAGTTGTTGTGGAAAAGACACTGGTTGCATTGAATTAATTTCACTTTTACATGTTCATAACATCTTCGCTTGCAGCTGAGTCAGCCGTTTCCTCAGATCTAACGTTGAGCTTTGTTTACCACAGAGGTGCCGTCGACACGGCGTGACCGGGAAAGATGGAACTTGGACAGAAGTCCATTAAAATTCTGTGTTAGTCAAACGCACAAGGCACATTAACTCCAAACAGACAAACTCTAAAGGACATTCACAGGGACATGACATTTCTGTTGATAGCTTTTGACCTTTTGGTTGTCACCTTTCATCTTACAGCACGGATTACAAAGCCATTAGATGTTGGTTATTCTGTATGTTTTTGGGGACTCTAGTTTGCCATGTAATTAGATTTTAATGGGTGTAAATGCTGCGCCCTTTGTCATACATTTAAGTTCTGTTCACAGTTCTGTTTTCCGTGTGACACAGCAAAAGGTGAAAGCTGATTTTTGCTGATTTAAGCTGCCATATCGGCTAATGGGAATCGGTTAAATCTCTTCAGCCTTCTATAGAAACCGCTTCCTCAGCCAACGTTACAAGCTAGCACTTTTTATAAAAGAGTGAAAACAGTCAGGGTCTTAGGAACGCAATTATTTTTAGAGGATTTTATGTCGTTTTTATGCATGTCAGTGTACGAGGGCACGACGCATAAAAACCGATGTAATGAAATGCCCTCCTTGTGTCTCTGCAGCTACTGAGGGAGCAATGAAGTCCCATCATATTTCTGTTTGTAGCCCATCACCAGTGCTGCTGAGACGCTTTTATCTTCATGTTTGTCGCTTGTTTTACTTTGTTTAACAGTGTCCACAAGTCTCAATTTCTGATCGTTCGTTCCCCTCAACACTTTCAAACGTAGGTGGTTTAAAGCTCAATGTTTATGCTGATTGTACATCTCAGATGTTTTTTTTTTTAAGCTAAACAATATTTTTAGGAAGTTGGTCATTAAATCTGTCTGGTTGAGTCAAAGCGTCTGCACATCATTGCTGTAAACTTCTTCTTTATGACTTTTCTCTTATGAAACACAAAAATGAACATTTTCCACCCGATGAAAACACTTGATCACAGGCTGTCGAGTTTAGGTGATTTTGTGCTGTTTTGTGATGAACGCACACACAGACACACACAATAGACTTTTTATTGTTTGTATATGCAGCTATGCTAATCATTTTTTTTTTTATTTTAAACACAAATTATTTATTATTTTTATAGCATTTCTACAAATTTGCACATCCACAGAAGTAGATTTGTCCCAAATCTACAAATTTGTCTCCAATATATGGTTATTGTGTGCGAGTACGTGTACATTTTATATATATTTATTTATATAAAATGTGTGTGTGTGTGTGTGTATATATATATATATATATATCACACATTTCTGGGTTGGTAGGAGGACAGATAGAGACAGAGTAAAAACATGATGAGAACAGCCTGGCTCTGCAGAACTTTTCACCTGACAGTCTGTCTGTAAACTGAAGGGAACCGGCTGTGTGAGGTTAAGATCTTTTAAAAGAACCGACTCGCTCTCTAGCATCCGTCCTCACACCCGTCACTAGCCTCTCCTCCAGACTTTAAACGTCTTATTTCTGAGGTAGAAAAGTTGGTTGTGGGCTAAAAAAATCTTAAATCTAGAGGAAGAATAGCAAAGTTTTTGTGAGCTAAATATGAGACTGAGAAAATGTTGAAGATTTGTGCTAAATTTATTTTTTTCTTTACAGATGCAGAACGTTGTTTATATGGAAGCGGTTACCTGTTGTTTGTAAGTCATGTATGTCAGTACTGTGATATACAGATATGGAAAACATTCAATATAATGATACTGTGGTAAAATGCTGTTACATTTAGTAACATTTAGTAACATTTGGTGAAGTTTAGAAGCTTTGTGATATTCACACTTCAAAACTGGTCCTGTTTCTCAATAAATCAAGACATGTATTGTGTGAATACATTAATATATTATATATTAAATTCATCTACATTAGGATAATAGTACAGTATCTGTGCGTGAGGTTTTCACAGAAAGCTACTGGTTAGAATTTCACTGCTTATCCATTTACAGGTTAAGCGTATTTAACTAGTTACAGCACTACAGTGGTATAATTTTAAGTATTTTAACAGTTACTGATAAAATGTTTTCCTATCCATAATGAAATTCAACAAGTTTTGCTGTTTCATGTGGTCTTTGCCAAGCGTTAAACTTTAAAAAGTTTACAGCTTTTTTAAGTTGAAAAGGCTATCGATGAGAATCTTACTCATGTCTTAGTTCAGTCAATTAAAATGCCTGCGATTCGACTCTAATAAGCAGCTAGTCCTGTCAGGATTCTAACATGCAATTACAGGCAGAAAGGCTTCCTGACGTTGCAATTATTCGTTTAATTACAGAAGATAGCTATCAAGGCGGTGACAGCATCACCAAGAATCTTCCAGCCTCCGGCGCGGCCGCAGCAATGGAGGGGAAACGTAATGAATTCGGTGTTTGTGGTGTCGGCCAATTTTGGGTTGTGACACCAAAATGCATCATAAGCATTTTTAACCCGTCCCCCAACAGCAGCGAAAGTAAAAGCGGTGAGTAACAGGGAGGAATTCGGTTAACGGCGTCCAATTAACTTGGCAATTTGCCGCCAGCAAAAATGCAGTAAGATAAATTTCATGTTCCATTGTTACTTAATTTCTAAAGTGCTGCTTTAGACGCATCAGTCACCGTGAAGCGTTGAGAGCAACTTTCTGTTCAAAACAATCATAGCTAAAGTTATTGATTATACATTTTTCATGATCTTTGCCATCCGCTGAAAGCAACAATGCAATCCAGAAATAAAATTAAAACGATGCATAAACACGCTAATCACAAACAAGTGCAGCAAGTTGTACTTGCAAAACATGCAAGAGGGAATGAGAACAAAATAGCCTCTTATGTTGTTTTAGCGTCTGTGTTGTTTAGCACCGGATTCATTAAGGATTGAAACGAGTGACAAAAGCATTTAAAACATTAGAACTAAATGAAGTTTGCATGACACAGTTTACTGTCTTTGTCAATAAGTGCAATGTTAATTGCAGATTTGCATGCAGTTTTTTGTTGCATTTTTTCTTGCATGCTTTTCACTAGTGATGTACAGTATTTTTGTATTGACTGGTAAAGGCTTTATTCAGGGCAATCGTCTGTGTGTCTGACAAACACAAACCCTTAGAAGGGCAAAAGAATGAAATGTTTGGATTACAGTAAGACGACAGATCATGAGAGATTTAGCTTTGACCCTTAAACAACATGTGCCAAGTTCAGGATTACATTTCAGAGTGTGAGGGCTATATTCAGCTAACATGAACTTTCACTGCCTAACAGAACTTCAACACAGCGTTTGCTTTCATGTCTCTGGACCCGGTCCATTGACAGGCGGCCACACAAACAGTATAAGGTTCCTGCTACGTTCTGTGTGTTCCTCTAATGAGCCTTAGCACCTCACCATTACCATGGTTACCAGCATGTATCCCCCCCAACACACACCCAGCTGTGCATGCTAGCAGACACACACCTTAGCTCTAAACTAAAAGCCTGCACCCCCCAGAACAAACAGCAGTCTGCCTCAGGAGTCTGACAGTCTGCTAACACGTTCAGCAGGTTACAACTGCTACTGTTAAACCGATAATATGCGCAGCCAGACTGGCTGTAATGAGAAACATGTTCTGTTATGAGCGACGGCTGCAGCGTATCGATGTGAGGCAAGACGCTGGAAATAGAAATTGCAAATTAACTCTCACGTTTCTTAATTGTTTCTCCTAGACGCTGTCATATGAAACGCAGAGCTACTTTCTATAAAGATGTTCCCAGCTTCCAGTTCATTTCCTGAAGAAAGAACCGGTGATGTTTGTGTTGTGTTGAGATCTCAGATTTAATCAAATCTGTCTGCTATCAAAGTCAGTTTCTCTTTAAAGTTATTAATTTTTCCCTGTATCACACATTAGATTTGTAGTTCTTTGCCTACTGTATAAAAGACAGAGTCTCATTTTTGTGTTTTTCTTGTTTTTTCCCAAAGAATTATAGGAGAAACTCAGTTCACACTTCACTGAAACATAACAGAGAAGTCTATGTGAAGTTTTTTCTGCTGTAAGAGCTTCCTGTGAGAAGTAATTTCTGCACCAGTGTAATTTTTGAAAACAATGTTCCTCTTTAATTTAACGCCTTGCAGCCCTGTGAGGTCACAATCTGAACTTGAAATTGTACTCGGCGAACGCAGGAGCATAAATGGAAATCAATTACTCCTGGTACAAGGGGTTGATAACAGCGAGGCACGGGGCAATCTCTGCGCTCCTTCTGTGATTTCCCTTTCTTCTTTCAGCCTCCAATTTATTCTATCACGAAGCGTATTGATGTAACTGAAGGTCTTATTAAATCAGACAAGTTCATTTGTTTAAGTCGTTTTAAGCCCCACAGGTCTCTAATGGCTAATGATTTATAGCAGGGAAGAATTCGGTATTCGGGCACTTTTAGGTTCGCTCACCCTGACGCTACGGAGGTGTCACATTACTTAGGAAATTAATGCGGGAGGAAGTCACTGTTTTTGGCTGGAGAATTAATCACTAACGAGACGGATGAGATGGAAGCGAACGCTCCAGTTTTCATCCGGCACCGCTGAGATTTCGGTGGCCGGCCGGTACGCTTGTTCTCAAAGGCTAAAGCTAAAGAAAACATCAAATCGATAATAAACAAAGCGAGTTGTTAATGGGTATGTTTCATCTCTATCCGCATGCATATCGTTTATCATGTAGCACCTCACATAACCTGAGGCCATTGTTGGTTTATGGATTGTTCCTGACTGTGAGCTGAGTGCTGGATTCTCATTGTTCTGCTTTCATTGTGAAGGTCAAGATGGTGTCAGATATTGGCCTCTTGGTCGTACCTCTTGCAACCATTATGCTAAGCAACTAGAATCCATTCTGACTCGTGTGCAATAGTGATTTCAGCAGGGACTGCTAGCTGCTAACATTTGTTGTTTTCCAGATGGAATAAAACATAAGAGAAAATAAGCAGGCATGTATAGCAGGCATGTTTCATAGATGGAGTGTGAGTTAGACTTTTTCTAACAAAAAAATATGGTGTTACTCACACAATGGTAACAGGGTTGGTAGTAACAGGGCAGCAAATGTATTGTACATTAAACTATTGCTCAGTACTCCTTTATCAGATGCTTTTGTCCAATTTACTCACAGCGAACTCAATGTGTACTTTTTTTAGTACTTGCATTCCCTGGGATCGAACCCACAACTTTTGCGCTGCTAACGCAATGCTCTACCAGTTGAGCTACAGGAAGGCTGGGGAAAGCACTGTTAAACTGTTGTGTATATTTCTCACAAATGAAAGAGAACCACAATGAATTGTAAAATAACAGAATTACAGGTATGTTAGTTACTGTTAGTGCAAACAAAAAACATCACATTAGGGTTTTTAATAAGCCACAGGACCCCAACAGTGTAACAGATGTTAAGGTGTTAGAAATACGAAGCATTTTCAGTCAAGGTGAATCCGTCACAAATCTCTGGTGCTTCATGTGAGAGGTGACATTAAAAATGAGTGAATTTATGTAAGGGTGCGTCACAAAGCGCAGTCACTCCCTGTGAAGTGATGAAGTACGTGGTGCGCTAATAATGCAGCAGATTATTATATGCAGCAGATTATAATAATGTTTATTCTGAGGTAAACATTGTGGGATTTAGAAACGGCCTCATTATGTTGCATTATCTGATGTATCGATACAGCTACAGCACTTTTCTCTCTCAGGAAACACTGATAGCTGTTTCTGCTCAAATGACAGTCTTATTTTCAGCCTGTTCACACTGATGATGGGTAAATTAACGCTGCTACAGTGCAGTTGGTTGGTGGTGGTGGTGGGGGGGTGATGTTTTAGGAAAATATATACTTGAGGTATTCATACTTCAGCTTTTCACAGTACATGATTTATGGAAAACATTCTTCAAATTCAATTCAAATTCATTTTGAACCCGTGCACAGAAGCACAGCTCTATAGCTTTTCTTATTGACTCGCTTTCTGTGCAGATGAATTTGCTTAATATGTAGTTGGGGCTCGTATATGTAAGTAGAGAGAATATGAGAGTTTGATCGGATTAAAAGGATGTGAAAATTGTGTGATTGTATAGCAGCCGGAATTACACACACACACACACACACACACACACACACACACACACACACACGGGACAGAAGGTTTATTTAAAAGGATTGCTTGCCACCTACCGTTTATTGACCCGTGTAACTGCAAGGGCACATACAGCTGGCTGAACTTTAAACACATTTCATGCACTCCCAGCTTTCACACATACATACAGAACATACTCATAATTAATATAAGCATAATTATTAAAGCAACACCGATCTGTGTCGGTTGTGTTTCAATAATACAATAACTCAATAAAAATGCATTCTTATATATATAAATGAATTAAACTTATTAAACGAAAATACACTACAAAGCAACTAATAAAGGTTGACAAACAAAAATACATTAATTGGCAATGAGGAAATATTTTGTATTATTATTTACTATTATTATTTATTAACAACTTTCAGATGATTTGTCATATCAAACAATATTCCCTTTAACTCGCTGCCTGTCACATATTCAT